>JAULKK010322862.1:0-11292 GCA_032355705.1 Rubia peregrina | reverse complement strand
TCCGCTTCTTTGTCTTCCTTCTTCGACCCTTTTATCTTCTACCACGTTTTGACTCGTGGCCTTCAATATTCTACCATCCTTGTGAATGGTCTTCACTAAAATACTCCAAAGTGCTTACGAGCAATCTACAAATTAAGCTCACAAAAGGAATCTAGATGCTCGTAAGGACCAAAAATCCATTAGACTCAAAAGAGGTTAAAAATGAAGGAGTTAGATACGAAAACCAAAATGGATATATAAACCCCTTATGATGTAACACTACCTAAATCTAGAAATTTTCCAACAAAAACATAACAAAAGAGATGTTAAATGCTTTGGAAAATACATGCATTTGACGTCTCATCAAGAATCAAGTGCATCAGAATAAAACGAGGTTATCAACGCATCAAGTTCAATCACAACAAACATACTTGATCCAAAGTATGAAAAGACAAATGGAAGGCGTGCAAAAATTAAGTCGGCATTAGAGAAAGGCAAACGATCTACAAATGAATTTGGTACCAAAACACCAAAAGAGCATATCATTTGAAGCACTTCAACAACTTATTTCAAGTGTAATTAAGAATCTGAAAGTTCCTTTTATGTCACATTATAGACTGCATCCATAAAATGTTTATTCTAAAGTATTATTATTTTTTGATAAAGAAGTAATCTTTCAAAAATCATTGCATGTATTATAATCAGTGCACTAAAATAGTAAACTTATGAATTATGCATTTCATAATGAGCATCTATCACTATAAAGTCTTAATGTTTTAACCTATCTATCGAATCTGCCAAAATTAAAATCGGGTTGATAGTATTGCTAAACTTTTGAATAAGGCAATGTATAGTTAAGATGTATCACTACAAACATGCAATGTTTTAACCTAAAATCCAACATGGACTACAAATAAGTAGGTAAATTTTAAGAGAAATCACTGGAACAAAATAAAATTCTAAAATGGGCATTTTGTAGTGAGATTGTTTCACTATAAACCACCACCTCTTTAACATAAAAATTCAACCTGTCATACCTAAAGATAGGCAACCTGTCATAACTAAAATTCAAATTATGTTTTCATCAAAAGAGAATTTGTTCTAGGCACATCTAAATTCTGGGCACATCTAAAACATTCAAATTCTGGGCACGTCCAAATCCAGAACCTATTACAAATGATTTTCAAATGACATATCAATGTGAAGGTTAAAATTGGGCATGGAATCAACAACTTTCTTCTTAAAACCATTCATAAAGTCATGAATCTGCTTCAATATTGCGGGATCATCAAAAAAGTCTTGAGAACCGAGTTGCTGGTCATAATCAGTAATGGGATCATCCTGAGCGGCCACTATCTGTGCTTTCAACAAACGCTCTGATAATTTGGAAGTAACCACTTCCATGTCATTTCAAAACAGGGCAAATGCCTCACCAGCAGCCTATAAAAACACAACTAATTAAACTAAAATACAACTAAACCAATATAAAACAAAAAAACAAAACACCATACTCACATTCAGTTTAAGGGTTGCAATCTCTTCATCGGTTTAGGAATATCAAATTGTAGAACCCGACTACCAGGAGCAGCAGCTTTATGAAACCCACTCGTACTACCAGCTCTCAGTCTACCACAATTAGTCAAAGGATACACATCCTTCAGTAGCACAACTCGTTCATACCCATATTTCTTCAGCCACTCGCACCTAGTTTTCATCTTTGCCTCAGTCCAATGCGAAGAAGGGATACATCCACATAATCCATCATACCATGATAAGGAACACACTGCAAAAACTGAATTAATAGGAAGTAAACATGACCACTCACAACCTTATAAGAGAGAACCTTCTTAAATCTATCCACACATTCACACAATTTTTTCAGAACATATCCACTCCAATTAAGCTTGTTAATTCTGCTCACATCTTCAACATCCCTTAAAAACTTCATATAAATACCCTTGCTCCTTGTAGGAGCAAGGAAGCACCCAACAAAGTACAACACAGAACATCGCTAAAAATCCGCACCTCATTTCCTCAACTAAGCATATAATCATATACTAGTTCTACATGAATCTCTCCATTCCCATCAATCTTAAACTTTCCCTCCATTGTCCGCTCAATTCTAAATCTAGTTTTTCACCCTTGCCCACATGACTACTTTCAACAACATTTTCATTAGAAATAGGCAAACCAGAGACATCAAACACATCATCCGGACACAAGGTGTACTTATCATCACCAACATGTTGCACACAAAAACCCGGATCAAAATTCTGAACCAGAAAAGGAACAATCTTAAGAGTCAACTTACGAACACCGAGGTTAAAAAAACCATCGAAACCAAGAGCAAGAATATCAGCTACTTGAGAATCTGACAAAATGGCATTCAAGTCGCACATTAAGTCAAGTCAGCAAGAAGACTTGAAAACATTCTCGACTCTACAAATGCAAACAAAAACACATCAATAAAATGATGGATTATAATTAAAAAAAGTTAACCTTATTTTTTATAAAAAGGAACACTACTTTATAAAATAATATCTTCACTCACTAAAAGCAACAGATAATCACATCATGAATAAACAGTAAATACTTTAATATAAACAGTAAACCCTTTAAACTAAATCATAACACATATTAAAAACTAAAATAGAAACTATTCAAAACAAAAATCAAATGTTGTATATCAAATATTTCAATCTAAAAGTACATGTTGCAATGAACCCATTTCAGTACTCATGGTGGGTTTTTAGCCCACAACAGAAGGCTAACATTTCATATTTCATTAAAATATTGATTGTATAAAGATTTAAAGTCCAAGTTTCAACATAAAGTTGTAATTTTTATGTTGAACATATTTAGGAGTTTTAGATCAGAGAAGGGAAAATGAAAAGAAAAGTTAACTGAAATTACGAATGAGTAACATAAAACCTATATGATTTAAACTATATATCAAATGTTTAAATATAAAAGTCTAATTTTTTTTAAACTATATACCAAATGTTTCAATTTGAAATTACGAATGAGTAACATAAAACCTATATGATTCAAACTATATATCAAATATTTTTAAAAAGGTAACTTTATTTTAAAAAAGATACACTGCTTTACAAAATAATATCTTCACTCACTAAAAGAAACAGATAATCACATCATGAATAAACATTAGATACATTAATATAAACAGTAAACCATTTAAACTAAATTATAACACATATTAAAAACTAAAATAGAAACTATTCAAAACAAAATTAACATGTTTCATCATAAAAACATCATGTTGAAAAATACATATAAATTAGATTCTTAAATGATCATTCAATGGAAATAGTTTTGATGTTCTGTGATATTTCCCTCAATGAATGGTCAATCAGAAAAACTTGCACAAATAAACTCACCCCACAATTCTTCAACAACATTAATCATTCATTCTTTCTTCACGTAAAATGTTGAAAAACTTACTTTACTCCATCGCTACCCACCAGCATCACAACTTGTTAAACCTCCAGATCTCTCTTTTTTAGTCCCGCATCACCATTAGCCTTCTTCTTTGTTGTCTTCTTAACAACCAGTTTCTTCACATCACCCTCAACCTTGTTCTTCTCAGCTTGAACATGCTTGTTTTTCTCAGCTTCAACAACCTTTTTCTTCTCAGCTTCAGTAGCCTTGTTCTTCTCAGCTAGCACAACCTTGTTCTTCTCAACTTAAACAGCCTTATTTTTCTCAACTTGAGCAACCTTACTCTTCTCAACTATAGTTTTCTCAACAACTTATACTTTATCAACTGTAACTTTTCTTTCTGAGTACCTTCAGCTGCAACCTTCTCAACCACAACAGTGTTTCCCTTACCAACTCTCTTATTCATAACAAACTTGACCTTCTTCCCCTTCCCAGCAAGGTGAGCATCCTAAACAAAATCAAAATTATCAAAACAATCAACACCCTCAGCACCACGACCACCCTCAGAACCACCGGCCCCCTCAGACCTAACACCACCCCAAACACCCTTAGACCTAACAGCACCACAAGCACCCTCAGAACCACCAGCCCTCTCAGAACTACCAGCACACTCAGAACAACTGGCACCCTCAGACCTAACATCATCCACAACCTCAGCCCTAATAATGCACTTTTTTAAACAACCTCCTTAAAAGTGTAGATAGGAGCAGTTTCTTCAATGACCACATCAATTGAAATCTTCCTCTTCTTGTGAAGAGCCAATGGAACAGCCGATGGCATTTTAATGCAAGAGGATTTGCGTACATCTATTGGTACAAAACCAAACTAATCCGTAAAAATAATAAAACAACAACATTATAGATATAATAATAAGCCTTAAAGGATAAACTAATAATGTAACATACTAATGTAACGACCTTCTAAAATCTAGAGGTATTTTAAAACTTTAAAGTATTTTAAAATCTATTGAACAGTTTGCTGAAAAACTTTCTAGCAATCCAAAGTATGCATATCTCCATCACAACACTTAAGTCTGCTGAAAACACTTTCCTACCACTTTTTCTAACCGAGTTTGGACTTTTGATACACTTCAATTAAATACAATTTAATTGTAAAATGGTCTTAAAATCTTAATTTGAAAGCATTAAACACCAAATCTTCATGTAAACACCAAACATGTCTTCATGTAAACAAAAAATATAAACTCATAACAGCTTCCAATAAAAACCAAAGCTATTAACATATATTCTAAAATCTAGATCTAGTAAATTGGAGGAAAACATAAAAAACAATACCATCATCACACTAATAGAATAAAAAAACAGTTATAAGGCACAATAAAGCAAAGCATTCAACATTTGACAATAAAAATACAATTTAACAAAAAAATTGACTAATATAAACCTTATAAGATAAACCAATAATGTTACATACTAATTTAACAACCTTTTAAAATCTAGTGGTAATTTAAAACTTTAAAGTATTTTAAAATCTATTGAACAATTTGCTGAAAACACTTTCTAGAAATCCAAAGTATGCATATCTCCACCACAACACGTAAGTCTGCTGAAAACACTTTCCTACCACTTTTTTAACCGAGTTTGGACTTTTGATACACTCCAATTAAATGCAGTTTAATTGGAAACTGGTCTTAAAATCTTAATTTGAAAGCATTAAACACCAAATCTTCATGTAAACACCAAACAGGTCTTCATGTAAACAGAAAATATAAACTCATAAAAGCTTCCAATAAAAACCAAAGCTATTAACATATCTTCTAAACCCTAGATCTAATAAATTGGGGGAAACATAAAAAACAGTAACATCATCATACAAATAGAATCAAAAACCAGTTATAAGGCAAAGTTAAGCAAAGCATTCAACATTTGACAACAAAAATACAATTTAACAGTACAAATTCGACAAATAAATGTCACCTTCATCATTCTCAACACTATCTATGGATATATCCTTCTTCCTTACCATTCTGCTGCAATAACACATAACAAAAATCATATCCGAATCAAAAACCCTAAAATACGAACATAAAAACCTAAAACGAAACAACAAACCAGCTAAAAAGTAGAAAATAGCCTATGGAGAACACAAAGGAATTCTGTAACGCCAAAATGAATGGCGAAATTTGGGTAGAAATCGCGATAAAAAAATTCAGTAGAAGAGAATTTCGACGGAGAAGAAGAGAAAAAGTAGAGAGAGAATTGCTGGCGGTTTAAAATGGAAATTAAATGGAAAAAGAGGAAACATTATATTTATATATATAGGATACGTGACTTACACTTTCTTCAAAATTTTCTACTTAATCCCTGAGTTTCTATATTTCTAATGAAACCTCATCTTTCCATAAGGTTATGGAAAAACGATCTTTCCCAAGACTTTATCTTTTTTATAAGTAGTTGGGAAATATATTTGCTTAATTTCACGTTAGTTAGTATTTGCATAGCGACATAGTTAACATACACTTTTATAATTATTAATAAAATTAGTTATTTTCACTAAATTTACTTAATTTATAGTAACTAATAATGATAGGAAAAAATGTAAGAATTTGAAGAAAAAATAAATTTAATTTAAATTTTTTAAGACAAAGTCTTGGGTAAGACTTCCTTTCCATATGCATATGGAAAGATAGGATTTAATTAGTGGTGTATACCTAGCCCAAGAACCAGAGGTTGCTGGCCTCCAGGCCCAGCCCAATCTTCAACTGCGAATTAAGAAAGATAAAGTGTACAAGGTTCAACCCAATGTGTACAATATTCAACCCAGTTTTCAAACTAACCATGAACTGATAAAGGCATAAACATGCCTAAGTGGATTCAACCATAAACCAAAAGAGAGAGAATTAGGACCAACACTTAGCCACGAACTGAAAGTGTGGTAACCACGATACAATCCATGATCTTAAACCCTAGTAATATGGAACCAAGACGAGGATCGACTATAAATACAAGGAGAGCAATATTGGATTGGGTAAGTAAAATAAACTGGGAAATTCCTATTTTTCGGAGGATGAACGTTGATCTTGTCGTCGGAGTATTTTTCCCGGAATCACTTCCGAGCAGGAGAGTCAATACACGGTGAACAGAAGCCACTTTACTTGGTCGGGAATATCACATCAATTGGCATTGTTTGTAGGGCCAATTTTTTTTAGTCTGTCATTCCCTTGAAAGTAAATAATGGTGTTCACCAGAAGTGAAAAAAGCCAGAATCGTCATACACAAGAATAAACAGCTGGACACAATAAGAGTGTTCATCCCAGCCAAGATCAAGCATATGTCCCTAGTAAGGAACATGAGCATAGTAAGGAAGATACAGAGGCTGACGAAGAGGAAGTATAATCTTCTAACACAAATTAAGAAAAGGAGAGGAGAGCGTTCGTAGCATTCTTAGAATGCAAACAGAGAACATCTGTACAATCAGTTCTTAGCCACTCTCAAGCTGAAATCCCTAAAAATAAGTAAAAATGAGTCATAAGCATGAGAGCCTTAAGTACGAAGATGAGTTAAGAGATATAGTGGTATATAATGATGCAGATAAATCATTGTTAGCACCGCATCTTCGTGATCTCAAGATGGCAAAGGACTTCAAACTACCTTTGCATGTTAAAATATATGATGGGACAATAGACCCAAAGGAATTCATGTATTCCTATAGCAACATCATGAGATTTTGCGATGCAAAAATTGAGATAGTGTGCAAGGTTTTCCCTATTTTCTTATCGGGAACAACGATTACATGGTACGAACACTTACCAAATGGAAGTATTAAGTCGTGCGCACAGTTTTTAGATTCATTTTTAGGGCGCTTCTATCAGAAGCAGAATCAGAAGCAGAAGTTCACCAAAACAATGGCAGACCAAAACAACATAGCTCAGCGAAGTGATGAAAGTCTAGCAGAATACCATAATAGGTTCATCACTGAAAGTTTGCAAGTTCGATATTTGTCGTTCCAATCCTCGTTGGCTACATTTACATGGGGCATGTGATCAGGATAATTGTACAAGAAGCTCATGAAGAATATGCCCGAAACCCAAGGAAATTGCAAAAAATGACTGAACAATATGTGCGAACTGAGAATCAAATAACAGCAAGATAGAACGTGAGAGAGGGTGAAAAGAGAATAATGGAGGATCCACAGAGAGGCTTTGTAAAGAAAGGGAAAGGGAATGTTCCTTTCAAATGACGAGAATCAAGAATGCAGGCCACACCATTTCAAGAGACTCCTTTAACGAAGTCGCAAAAAGAAATCAAGAAAGCGAATAGAGAGTTATTTTGCCAACCTCCACCAATGATAGCATCTCCCGACAAGAGATCAAGAGAATACTATTGTACTTTCTACAAGGACCATGGGCATGATGTCAAATATTGCAGAGACTTGAGAAGGAAAATGGAGAAGAATTTGAGGAATGGTTATCTAAGCTAGTACAAGAAATAAGATGGAGGAAGATGATACAACAAATCCAATAAAGCAAGGAGCTCCATAGCAAAAGGCCAGGGCATAGCGAACACACAGAGCAAGAATCAGAAGATGACAGTAGCAGTGGGCTACGAAGAATACATAGCGAGCGAGGATCAAGAAAAATTAATCTTATCGATACATTGATCTACTGAGACTCTATCTAATAATGCTTGGAAAGTCAAGGCTAGATATACTCCACCAAAGAGCCTACTGATAAGAGATTTCATCCGGACAAGACAATTACATTTAGCGAAGAGGATCTAGTTCCCAATGCTTCGCCTCATAATAAACTGGTGGTCATTATCATTAGGATTGGAAATGCCACGGTTTATAGAGTGTTCATAGATGATGAGAGCACAGTCAAACTCTTATCTGTTGACTTATTTGATAAGTTGGGTTTCAAGCAGACTAATCTAAAGAAGTCCACATCCTCTCTCATAGGATTTACATGGCGATCCGAGAAACCTTTAGGTAACATACAACTTCCTGTTACCATAGGTGAAAATGATATTAAAAATGTGCTATCATTTGCAACTTCGTGGTCATGGATGCACCAAGTTCATTTAATGTCATTATTGGCAGGGCATGGATGAATGCAGTAAAGGAGATATGGTTCCCATACCACTTAGAAATGAAGTTCCAGACTCCGACGGGAATCGTAACAATAAGGAAAAACCAGTAAATAGCCAGACAGTGCATGACTATTGCTATGAAAGTAGGAAGAAATGTGGAGCGGACAAAAATGGTTAACACTATCTCAGATAGTGGCTTGTTAGGGCAGTCAAACCTCCAATATATCTGGGAGAGGAAACAGAGGTTGTTACTTTGGTTGATGTAGACACTTGTAAGTGTGTCATAATAGGGAAGCATATTTTAAACCAGGAGGGAAAAAAAGTTATAGAAATATTGTGAAGTCACAAAGATACATTCGCATGGAATGTACAGAACATGGAAGGAGTCAACCCAGGAATTGCTACCCATTCTCTGAATATTAGTGATTCGGTCTACCCAGTCAAGAAAAATTAACGAAGCTTTGTTAGTGACGAACAGAAAGTGATCGAAGAGGAAGTAATATCATTGGTTCTGGCAAGTATTTTAAAGGAGGTGATCTAGCCGAAATGGTTAGCAAACCCAGTGATGGTAAAAAAGGAAGATGCATGATGGAGAATGTGTATAGACTTCACATATCTAAATAAGGTATTCCCAAAAGATTGTTATCAGTTTCCTAAAATTGATCAGCTAGTGGAAGCGATATCAGGTTATGAAGTCCTAGCTTTCTTGGATGCGTATAAGGGATATCACCAAAAACTGATGAACCCAGAAGAAGCAGGAAAAATGGCCTTTATAACAAGGTTCAGAATGTTTTGCTATGTGAAGATGCCGTTTAGCCTAAAAATGAAGGAGCAACATATCAGAGAGTAGTCAACAACGTAGTTCGCAATCAGATAGGACAAAATGTAGAAGTATATGTTGACAAAATGGTTGTCAAAAGCAAAAGGATATGCAACTTCGCGTAAGACTTGAAAGAAACCTTGGATACGTTGAGTGCGATTCACTACAAGAAATAATACCTATTACTTCACACCTTTTACCTCGGGTTTTTTTGTTAAGGGCAAATAAATGAGGTAAAAAGCTCGTTTACCCTGGTTTTTAAGTAAATAATATGTTTTATCTCGGTTTTAAAAAGTCGAGATAAAAAGTGTGAAATGACCAACGTCGCACGTCCCTCTCACACACATGAATGACAGACGTCGCACGCATGTCTGACTTACCGACGTCGCTTATTATTGTGACCGACGTCGTACGTCCCTCTCGTACACATAAATGACCGATGTCGTACGCATGTCTGGCTTACCAACATCGGTTGTTTTTGTGACCGAAGTCGCATTTCACTGTCAAAGACATGAAATGGCCGACATCGCACGCCTTTCTTGCTTACCGACGTCGCTTGTTTTTGTTACCGACGTCGCACGTCACTCTGGTATATAATTACAAGTATATGAATAACTAGATAACATCCTTGCGATGCACGATTTAAAATTATAGATATGTATATATTAATAATATAATTTACTTTTTAACGAAACTAAAATATAATTTTTTATTTTTTATGAAACTCAATTTCTTTTGAATTTTTAAAAGATTTTATAACTATACTTTTAACTATGAATTTATGTATATGTTTATGAATGAAATAAATTAAACTTAAAGTTTGAGTAATACATGATCGAAGTCGATTATCAAAAAATAAACTTTTTTACCGAATAAAATTTTATATACTACTTATTCGTAATTATATAAAATAATTAAGTAGTATATAAAATTTTATTCGGTGAAATATAGAGTTTATTTATTAATATTCAACTTCGATTACATAAGACTCGAACACTACATTTAATTTATTTCATTTGACACGTGGCTAATTCCAAGGGTGACACGTGGCAAAGGTGGCGTGGTTAAGAGTTGGTCTTTTAGTAAAATGTATACATGTATAGGTTATGACTTGATTTTCCATATATATATATATATACAAATAATTAAAATTCGACCTTAATCAATTATCGACATTTCATATATAAATACTAATGAAAATGTTATGGGAACGACTACTGAACGGTTAATACTTGAATTTTCATATATAAGCACTAATAAAATAGTTTGACTTTAACTAATTAACGGTTAACCCTTAATTGACTTTTCATATACAAACATTTATAAAATGGTTTGACTCTAATCGATAAACGATCAATCTTATTTGACTTTCCATATATAAACACAAATAAAATGGTTTGACTTTATCTAATCAACGGTCAAACTTATTTGACTTTACATACAAACTTTAATGACAAGGTTGTAATTTTACTAATAAACGGTCAACCTTTACTTCGCATTCCATACATAAACAGAACTTAATTAATCAACGGTCAACCCTTACTGGACTTTTCATATAGAAACACTAATTAAATGGTTAGAACTTAACCAATCATTGGTCAACTATTAATGACATTTCATCGAATTTGGTCAACCATGGAGACGAGAATCCCATATGTGATTCCTCTATACTAATCCACACAGCACAATCGGATCGCCTACACCGCCATCAGCTTAGAACGTTGATCAGCAAGCAAAGACCAAGTCTTTGTTCTTCTATTTTCGGTGAGGTTTATTTTCTGAGAATGTTTGGATTGGTTTCTGGCTTCTGCCGTCTGGAACAGCCAGGTTCTAAATAATGTTATTATGAACAGTTCTGTAAAAATATCTATTTATACATAATAGTCATTCCAAGAAACCCTAATCCAAATCAATCTGGGCCTAGCCCAATTAGACTTAATGAGTTCTAAACTCAATTCTCATATAAATACTATCTGGGCTCCTAGC
>JAULKK010322852.1:0-11293 GCA_032355705.1 Rubia peregrina | reverse complement strand
ACGCTCTTGGGCACCCACCTCATTTGGCTATTGACGTGGAGTGTTTTGGCACTCCAATGCTTCAACTTACTAGCAATTTTTTTGATCAGTGGCTGACATGTAAACATGTTTGGTTTCTTTCTAGTTAGGGGCACTTCCAAATACCTAAATGGTAATCTTCTTTACTCAAACCAGTCAACTCAATGATATGTTTCTTTATTTCATCGCTAACAACACCAAAATACACTTTACATTTAGCATTATTCACCTTCAAGCACGCACGCGCGTACACACACAAAGGTTTACAATAAAACAATATAAGGGAACACATGCAATACGATTATGTGTATGTAATAACCTTTCAATAAATCTTTTTCTACTAATTTATTATTTTTGCAAAATATCTTTCAACCCAATTCAAAGTATTCACCTCTCTTGCATTGGTCATTCCTTGCCGGAAGGACCTTGCAAGGTAACATAACCAAATGACAATGCTTTTTTCCGCACATTTGCAAAATGTTAAGGAATTCTTTGATTTAATAAAAAAAAAGGAAACCGTGAATAAATTTTATAAGTAATAATGGAGAGTTTTACATGATAAACAAATATTTTCTTTTGATGCATAACTAATATTATAATTTAATTTTATACAAATTTGTTGATGTCATTAACATCATAGAGGATTTTGTAGAAGCAGGGTCTTTGAAGTTTAATAATTCATTTTTCTCCCTTGCACACCCACACAGACAAGCACGCCCACATGCACGCACACGCACGCACGCACGCGCGCACACACACACACACTCACACTCACAGAGAGAGATCATTAGTCCTAACGAATGTTTGGAAAACTAAAAAAAAAATACAATAAAACAATATAAATGATACACACAATAACATTATGTGTATATAATAACCTTTACATAAATCCTTTTATACTAATTTATTATCTTTGAAAAGGCCTTCCAACAAAATTCAAAGTATTCACCTCTCTTGCAAAGCCTAATTGGTCATTCCTTGCCGGAAGGACCTTGCAAGGTAACATAACCAAATTACAATGCTTTCCCCCCAAGTTTGTAAAATGTTAAGTATTTCTTTGATTTATTAAAACAAATAAAAAGAAATAGTGAATAAATTTTATAAGTAATAATTGAGAGTTTTACATGATAAATAAGCTAATTCTCTTGATGCATAAACAAATATTATAACTTAGATTTTATAAGTATACCACTTTGTTGATGTCATTAACATCGTAGAGGTTTTTTTAGAAGCGGGGCCTTTGAAGTTTATTTAATATTTTTCTACCATCTATAGGAAAATAATTCATTTTTCTCTCGTGCACACACACACACATACCTGCACACACACACACACGCGCGCGCGCACACACACACACACATGAGAGAGATCACTGCTCCAAGAGAATGCCTGAAAAATTTATTTATTTTTTTTACAATAAACCAATATAAGTGATACACACACAATAAGATTATGTGTCTATAATAACATGTATATAAATTAAATTTTGACTATATGATTTCAAACGGAAATAAGTGACTTAAAAGGATCTTTATTTGCCTTAATTTTTTAAATAAAAATTCCAATTATGAGGTGATAGGAAATTTTTATTAATAAAATTTAATCACTTCACAATTCGTATTCAGCAGCCAATAAAATTTAAATGCTTAGCTATCTTTCTCTATGACATTTACAATACAACTGGTCTGATTAATTCTTTTAATTAGTCTATTCTAAATAAGAATGGTAAAGTAATTGCACTCGATATTATAGTATTTTTTATTTAATTTCTTTGGAAGTAAATAACTTTTCTTTTCTGTAAATTTTTTTCAGCATTTACATCATACCCACCACATCACCATCAGCTACTAATTCTCCAAAATCATAAGCCTAGCACAATGTACCCTCAAATTTTGTTTAGCCCAAGCACTTGTCACAATACATTCTATAATATCTATAACTACCATTTCTTCTTTATCAATCTTACCAAAAAAGATAGCAATTCTCCATTTCCAGATTCTTTGTGGAGCCTCAGCTGCTGCCAATTTGATTAAACTGCTCTCCCATCCTTTGCCTTTCCCATGTCGTAGCAACCAGTTAAGTCTGAGTTCCACCGTTCTGGTTCCCTACTCATCCGGTGCCATGTCAAAACCTCCCCCAGACTCTTTTTGTTTTCTCACACCCATAGAACAAGTGCATCATTGTTACCCCTTCATCACAAAAATATCATTTAGCTTCCACCTGAAAACCGAATCTCCTCAGCCTTTCCTTTGGTAGCCGACTTCTTATGACCATAAAATGAATTTAGCTCTCGGCCTAGGATAATTCCCATAAAAAAACTCTCTCTGGCCCACTTCACCCTCCTCTTTTGTGATATTTCTGTAAGTTTTTCTCATGTTGAACTTTGCACTGTCTATCTACTTTCTCCATGCCTTGAAATCCTTCACCTTGTCTTTGTTCTTTACCATACTTTTGATAAGCCATGAGCAATCCTTAGGAAAAATAGTAGTCATCACATCACCACCTTGTATTTAGTACTCATGTATCCATATGATCCACATTCTATTAGATTTTTTACATAAATTCCACAGGTTCTTCAACATATTGGCTTCACTCCACTCTTTTAAAGAGATAACATTTAGCCCTCTATATTTCTTATCATCACGAACTTTTCCAAAGCAAAATGAGCCTTTCTTGTGACTGAATCCCCACCTCTCAAAAGGAATGATACCAAAGCTTCCACATGCTTTAACACAACTTTTGGCAAAGCAAAACTCTGCATCTAGAAATTAACAGTAGCAAATAATACACTATTGATCAATTGTAATCTCCCAGCATAGCTCAGTGTTTTGGCACTCCAATTCTTCAACTTACTAACCATTTATTTGATCAGTGGCTGGCATGTAAACATGTTTGGTTTCTTGCTTGTTAGGGGCACTTCCAAATACCTAAATGGTAATCTTCCTTCCTCAAAACCAGTAAACTCAATGATCTATTTATTTACTTCATCACTAACAACACCAAAATACACTTTACATTTAGCATTGTTCACCTTGAAGCACGCACATGTACACACACACAAAAAAGGTTTACAATAAAGCAATATAAGTGATACATATGCAGTAAGATTATGTGTATGTAATAACCTTTCTTTAAATCCTTTTCTACCCATTTATTATCTTTGAAAATGCCTTTCAACCTAATTCAAAGTATTTAGCTCTCTTGCAAAGTCTAATTGGCCATTCCTTGCCAGAAGGACCTTGCAAGGTAACATAACCAATTGACAATTTTTTTTGCAGATTTGCAAAATCTTGAGGAATTCTCTGATTTAATAAAACAAATAAATGGAAATCGTGAATAAATTTCATAAGTAATAATTGAAAGTTTTACAGGATAAACAAATAATTTCTCTTGATGCATAATCAAATATTATAACTTAATTTTATACAAGTTTACCACTTTGTTAATGTCATTAACATTCTAGAGAATTTTGTAGAAGCGGGGCCGTTGAAGCTTAATAATTCATTTTTCTCCCCTGCACAAACACACGCACCCACACACACGCATGGACACACGCACGCACGCGCACACACAAATCATTGGTCCTAAAGAATGCCTGGAAAACTCAAAAAAGGTTTACAATAAAACAATAAAAGTGGTACACACGCAATACGATCATGTGTATATAGTAACCTCTATATAAATCCCTTTGTACTAATTTATTATCTTTGAAAAATGTCTTCCAATACAATTCAAAGTATTCACCTCTCTTGCAAAGCCTAATTGGCCATTCCTTGCCAGAAGGACCTTGTAAGGTAACATAACCAAATGACAATACTTTTTTTGCACGTTTGCAAAATGTTAAGGAATTCTCTGATTTAATAAAACAAATAAAAGGAAATAGTGAATAAATTTTAAGTAATAATTGAGAGTTTTATGGGATAAATAAGCTAATTCTCTTGATGCGTAAACAAATATTATAACCTAAATTTATACAAGTTTACCACTTTGTTGATGTCGTTAACATCGTAGGGGACTTTCTAGAAGTGGGGCCTTTGAACTTTCTTTACTATTTTGCTACCATCTATAGAAAATAATTTATTTTTCTCCCGTGCACACACACACACACTCACACGTGCACTTACGCACACACACGCACATACACCCCTACACACACTCTCTCACACACGTGCACGAACGCATGCCCGCCCGCCCGCACACACACAGGGAGAGAGATCATTGATCCTAAAGAATGCCTTGAAAAGTCAAAAAAGGTTTACAATAAAATAATAAAAGTGCTACACACAATAAGATTATGTGTATATAATAACCTTTATATAAATCCTTTTGTACTAATTTATTATCTTGGAAAAATACCTTCCAACCCAATTCAAAGTATTCACCTCTCTTGCAAAGCCTAATTGGCCATTCCTTGCTGGAAGGACCTTCCAAGGTAACATAACCAAATGACAATGTTTTTTCTGCACGTTTGCAAAATGTTAAGTAATTCTCTGATTTAGAAAACAAATAAAAGGAAATAGTGAATAAATTTTGTAAGTAATAATTGTGAGTTTAACTTGATAAATAAGTTAATTCTCTTGAAGCATAAACATATATTATAACTTAGATTTATATAAGTTTACCACTTTGTTGATGTCATTAACATCGTAAAGGATTTTGTAGAAGCGTGCCCTTTGAAGTTTCTTTACTATTTTGCTACCATCTGTAGGAAAATAATTCATTTTCTCTCATGCACAAGCACACACACACACACACATACGCGCGCGCACACACACATATGCAGAGAGATCACTGCTCCAAAAGAATGCCTGAAAAACTCAAAAAAGGGTTTACAATAAATCAAGATAAGTGATAATCACACAATAAAATTATGTGTATATAATAACCTGTACATAAATTAAAGTTTGACTAAATGATTTCAAATGAAAATAAGTGATTTAAATTATCTTTATTTGTCTTAATTTTTTTAAAATTCCAATTATGAGGTGATAGGGAAAAAAATTCTTAGTAAAATTTAATCACTTCACAATTCGTATTCAGCAGTCAATAAAATTTAAATGCTTAACTATCGTTCTCTATGACATTTCCAATACAAATGGTCTAATTAATTTTTTAATTAGTCTATTCTAAATAAGAATTTTAAAGTAATTGTAATCGATATTTTAGCATTTTATTTAATTTTTATTGGAAATAAATAACTTTTCGTTTCTATCAAAATTTCTTAGCATTTACATCATATCCACCACATCATCATCAACTACTAATTCTCCAAAATCATAAGTCTAGCACAATGTACCCTCAAATTTGGTTTAGCCCAAGCCCTTGTCAATACATTCTATAATATTTCTAACTACAATTTCTTCTTTATCAATCTTACCAAAACTGATAGCATTTCTCCATTTCCAAATTCTGTACAGAGTCTCCGCCGCCGCCATTTTGATTAAACTGCTCTCTCATCCCATGCATTTCCCATGTCACAACAACTAGTTCTGTTCTGAATCCCACTATTCTGGTTCTATACTCACCCGTATCCATGGCAAAACTTCCTCCCAGACACTTTTTGCTTTCTCACACCCATGGATCAAGTGCCTCATTGTTTCCTCTTCATCACAAAAAAAAGCATTCAACCTCCACCTAAAAACTGAGTCTCCTCAACCGATCCTTGGTAGCCAACTTCTCATGGTAAGCCATCCATAAAATGAATTTAGCTCTCGGCCTAGCATGATTCCCATAAAAAAGCTTTCTCCAGCCCACTTCATCCTCCTCTCTTTTAATACTTCTGTAAGTTTTCCTCATGTTGAACTTTGCACTGTTGATCTGCTTTCTCCATGCCTCCGAATCCTTCACCCTGTCTATGCTTTTTACCATACTTTTGATAGTCCAGGAGCAATTATTAGGAAACACAGTATTCATCACATCACCACGCTGTATTTAGTACTCATGTATCTACATGATCCATATTCTATTAGACTTTTTACATAAATTCCGCAGGTTCTTCAGCATATTAGCTTCACTTCACTCTTTTAAATAGATAACATTCAACCCTCCATATTTCTTGTCATCACAGAATTTTCCCCAAGCAATAGGAACCTTTCTTATGACTGAATTTTCACCACTCCAAAGGAATGATCTACACAAAGCTTCCACATACTTTAACATAACTTTTGGCAAAGGAAAACTTTGTGTCTAGAAATTAACAACAACAAATAATACACTATTGATCAGCTGCAATCTCCCAGCATAGCTCAGTATTTTGGCATTCCAATGTTTCAGCTTACTACCCATTTTTTCGATCAGTGGCTGACATGTAAACATGTTTTATTTCTTGTTGGTTAGGTGCACATCCAAATACCTTAATGGTAATCTTCCTTCCTCAAAACCTAAAACTCAATGATATGTTTCTTTACTTCATCACTAACATCACCAAAGTACACTTTAAATTTAGCGTTGTTCACCTTCAAATATGATGAATAAGGAAAAATCTTATACGCAGCAATTCAAGTTTATTATGGTTTTAGCTCCCATTTTCTCATCAGCAGAACATCATTTAGCAAAACTCAAATTGATCAGCCCAAGTTTCTCACATTTAGCATGAACTTTATGATCCTTATTCACTAGCAATGTTTACATGCACCTTCTTAAGTACTCTATGACAAACAAAAATAATAAAGGGGAAATTAGACCCCCCCGGGTCTAAGCCCCCTCTTAGATTGGATCAGTTTAGTATAGTTACCATTAATTATGTATTTAAAAGACATAGTCTTACCACATATTATAGTCCACCATACAAACTTACTTGGTATACCAGCTTCCTCATCACGACTTCCAGTGAGTTCCAATCTAAAGTATCATAAACTTTTTGAATATCCATTTGAAACATACACCTTGCTTCTCATCCCCTTCTATTATAGACTATGATTAACTCAAAAGTCATCATAATATGGTCATGGATATTTCTGCCAGGAACAAATGTTGCATGATCCACCATAACTATCCCACTGGTCTCCTTGCTTAACCTATCAATTAACACTTTAGAAATAGTAGTCCAACATGAAATGGGCCTCAGATCCTTGACATCTTTAGCACTCTGATGCTTAGGAATTAAGGTTACCACAGTACAATTAACAGCTCTGTATAACCTGTCATTATCAAAGAAATCCCTGACTGTATCCATAATATCCTCCCAGATGAAATCCCAGCTTGCTTTAAAAAATTTAGCTGTGAATCCACTCTCTCCCAGGGTCTTTAGATCACCTATACTTTTCAAATCTTTCAGAACTTCAGATTCAGTGGCATCAACAATTAATCTCCTCTGAGCATCTCTGTTCATTGTATTTCCACTCCTCATAACCCCCACATCAATACATTTGATACTTTTAGCTGCTTTCCCACCAAATTATCATTGAAAGAATAAACTTCCTCCTCAATTTCCTCATGCACTTCAATTTAAGAGCCATCACTTCTCACCATTTTCAGAATACCCAGGGCTCTGTTTTTTTTCTTTAACTGAAGCAATGAAATAATTATTTTTTTCCATCCCCCAATCTTAGCCAATTAACTTTGGATTTTTTCCTAGCAATCTTCTCATCAATCTCATTCCGTCTATTAAATTCTGTAATACAGTCAATAACTCTCTGAATATTCATTTTCTTCATTCTATCCCAAGTTTAACTCAGTTTTAGCTTGCTCTAGCTTCAATTTTGTACCTGCCATTTTTCAGCATGCATTTTCAAGTCCTTCTGCAATATGAGTAGCTTCCTCCAGACTCTAAACATAGGTCTGCTAATCATTTCCTTCCTCTAATTAGTCTGTATGGTGTTCAAAACTTCAGAGTCTTCCAAAAGGTAGTTTAAGAACCTGAATTTTCTACTGAATTTCCTTTGCACTCCTTGCATATTGGTCCTGATTAAGGCATGCTCAGAGATTCCAGGTGCAAAATTCTCAACTCTGAATGTGGGAATTTTTTTTGAAACCATTCAACATTAGCTATCACCTTGCCAATCCTTGATTATATTACACCCTCCAGATGTCTATTTGTCCATGTGTAATAGTCCCCCTCAGATTCACATTCAAATAACCCCACCTTATCCATCATCTGTTCCAGGTCCCAAAATTTCCGAACCTGATTATCATTTCCTCCTGTTCTATCCTTAGTTGTTAGGACATTATTGAAGCCTCCAACTATTATCTAAGGCCCTTGCATTTTGTCTTGCATCTTCTCTATCTTTGCCCACAATTTTTTCTTGTTCTTCAAATGGTTATCAACATAAATAGCTGTAAACCAACTCCATAGTTCACCATATCCATCCCTACTTCTAGATCAATTTTCTTATGATCCCACAAAATCCATATGCTACCATTAGGATGACAATCGTAATTATCACCAAAAACACCATTTATCTCCAAACTTTCTCCTAACTTCCTCTTTTTTAAATTTTCTAACTTTCGACATAAGGCATTAGATTCATACCATAGAGACGGGAGCTAATCTCTCAACTCTTTGCTGAGTTATTCATTCCCTTAAAATTCCAGGATATAATCATGTTGTATGCCCTAAGTCATCAAACAACCCAATCCTAACCCTTTTACTATTAGTTTTCTCCATGAGTTTACTTACTGTTATTTCATTTAGGTTCAACTCCATTTTACCTTTCCCCATGCTTTTAGTTTTCACAACACTCCAGTCTTTGGATATCAGCTCAGCATCAACCTCTTAGCTTTCATATTTTTCATCATCACTCACCTTTTTCTCCTTTACCTCAGTTGATTTAGGCACCCATTTTTGCACAACTTTTGTCTAAATTCCTCTTTCTGCAACAGTGACCTACAATTAGACACTTATCACATAACTGAGTCTTCTATTCCAGCATAATATCTTGTTTAATCTTGATGGCCTCAACATCTTTAATAGTCACTGAATATGGGAATTTCTGAGAAATATAAACATCAACCAAATTACGGGCATATGACACCCAACTAACTAGAAGTACATTCATCATAAATAATGGTTTACCCACAAAACCACCAATCTTTCCCAGGCTCTTAGCTTCTCGAAAATGCAAAGGTAACTTAGGCAATTTAACCCAAATAGGATGAACTTTCACCATATTTTTCATACAAAAATTATTCTTCCAGATATGCAAGTACATAGTCATATTAAAGAGTTTCCCTTATTAGTATCTCATCTATAACCTGTATTGATTTAAATGAAATATCCTTCATCATTATATAACATCTCAAGCAAATCAACAAATGACCAGAATCTAACCATGTATTTTCTTATGCCATTCATAGTGAAATTCCCTCCAATCACATACATAATCAGAGCGGAATCCCAGTTTTAATCCCCCCTCAACATTCTTCAAATCAATTTCAATTTATATCTCTCCATTTACAATTTTTGAAGCTATGAAATCCATTTGTAAACCTCTAATAACATCAACCCATAGCTTACTAATTTTAGTTTCATCTGAATCAATGACCTCAGTTCGATTTACCTTGTTCATCTGTCACCTTTTGTTCCTCATTTCTTTTTGTACTATTTTCTTTCCTCTCCAGTTTGACGTCTCTCCATTTCTCCGATGACAAGGCCACCATTTTCCGTTGCTGGCCCCATCATTTCCCCATATTTTTTTATCACACCTGCAGTATGTGTTTATCGCACGTACATCAAGAGAGAGAAAGTGAGTGTCTATTTCTATAACTTTTCATTTGATATTTTACTATTTCACAATTTAGATTTGAGAAAATCCGTGTGAGCATTTGCGAAAAAATAATGATAGTTAACTATAATTTATTTATAATTTATTTATAATTTTAAATTTTGATGTGATGTTTTAAATACGGACCTTATCAACACTCAATATAAAGCTCTTAATGAATTATTTGTGTATTGTATTTCCCATAATTTAAGAATAATTTTGAAGACATAAAATAGATTGATTGCATTTATTATTGACCCCATTATCGATGAATTTAGGAATTATAATACATTAAAAGCACATAAAATTTTTGGACCAACCCAAAAAATGTAGTGCGATTCATATTATTAGTATAATCTTAATCTCTAGTCTCTATGAAAACAAATTCTAAATTAACAAATTGAATTTCAAATAAAAGACATAGAAAGTACCAAGAAAAACTAATTTAAATACTCACAAATGTATAGTTTCTATATTATCCTTACCACAAAATTGTGGGTGGGAGATGGAAATGTGGTTACTAAAAAAACATTAATGAGTAATAATGTCGTTCTTTGATTTAGTTATCACTTTTATATTTAACGTTACATTTCATAATTTATTTTTCAACATTTTAACTTTACCATTTTTGGGACTTTACTAATTGGTGTATACATAAACCATAGCTCCCAACACTATAACCCTTGAAGGCAACCTAAACAAGGCTCTACTCACTGACACCATGACTGACAGATTACATGGAATAAAGTCACACGATCTCCACAACTTAGGATACCACGAGTTAAGGTTATGCAACTTGCATGGGAAAACATTCACTCACGAAGTAAAACCTCCATATTTGACAACATTTACGAAATATTAATTAAGAAGAAATTAAACAAATCATTGGCTCTCTTCAGCTGCTTCACGCATTTCTCAACTTCTAGTAGTTAGTTAGAAGCTAAATTTTACAACCTCTTGATAATACCCTATTTCCCTTAGGTTCAAACAATTCCTCCTCCTTAAATAAAAGCATGTCCTTAACCTTTTAGTTGTGGAAATTGTTGTATAATGAGATCAAAGTCCTCCTATGAAGGTTCTTCCAATAGTAAAATTTTCCACTCAAACTAACCAATCCACTATCGCCACGTTATCCCTGTCAAGGAGTCTTCTCTTTAAAATCTTTTGAGATTAAAAAACCAAAATTTTATCTAGTTTTGCTTCAGAAATTTCATGTGTTCTTGGAGGCTATCATACTAATTTTTTTAGCAATGACACGTGGAATATAAGATGTTGCTCCAATTCATTTTCCCATATGGTGGTGGCCATAATACTCAGGTACCAATTTGGGACAAATGCTGCTTTGTACTGAAGTTTAATAGTGTCTTTTGTAGCTTAAGAAAAACCAAATCATTCTCATTAAAGTTCCACAATGATATTCTAGTATCAACCATCTGGTTCATCCTTGTCTTAACATTTTTAAGTTGTTCTTGTTGCAACTTATTAGTGGCTTCCATTTGTTTTAACACATCACGAGCAACTAAAATAATAATGTCAGTTAAAGTCCCAAGTGGCAAAGTGAGTGGCTTAGCTCT
>JAULKK010322842.1:0-11293 GCA_032355705.1 Rubia peregrina | reverse complement strand
AACACCTTAAACTAGAGACTTAGGATATAACTCCTAAATCATCATCCTAACTTTCTTACCAACAAAGTATCCATTATCCTTACACAAAAGCTTAGTATATTACAAATATAATTTTCAAATATGCTAAAAAGAGATGAGCACATCACTCATAAGGATACAAAAATCAATTAGACTTAAACTAGGTTACAAAATGAAGGATTTAGATACGAAAACCTAAAAAGTTTATCTAAATCCCTTATGATGTAAACCTACCTAAATAAAAAGATAACAAAATATATGTTAAATGCTTTAGAAAATATGTGCATTTGACGTCTTATCAGTATTCCTACACAATAGGCTTATTTTCATAGCCGTTACAGCCTTATTTAAGTAAATTTATATTTTTCTTAAGCCTGTTATTATAATATAGTAGGAAAGTAAGAGTCAAACCAGAGAAAATAATTCTTTTTTACTCCAAAGAAAGTATATTCCACCAGTCAAGTAACCAAAGAAGCATTTATTAATTAATCAACTAATTAAAATGATAATAACTAAACAAGGATTTCATCGATATTATAGAATAAACAATATCCAGACATCAGCATCGGAGGTTGGTCGAAGATATTTCAAGTTCATTCAAGACCTATTATTGTTTATAGTCCTATTAAATATAATTACTAATAATCAGATCATGATAGTCCTTATTATTAATTGATTCCAGCAACCAGACTAAACTCATTTAATAATAGCAATAAATCCCAAAATATATAGGATGCGTGCAATAATAACCATAATCATAAGTTCATGGGGATCATGTTAAGAATAGAACAAGTCTTAAAAATCTTACTTTCTCTTTGCTCATTTTACTTAGGCACCCTTTTAAATTTTCAACTAACCACTCTTATTTTTTCATTTAAGTCTAATAATGTTCAGGCTACCTATTTTTTACCTAATCCGGCCTCCTGGGTTTTCAACTTATCATGTGATTTTTTAAAAAAAATACCAAAATAAAAAATCTAAATAACGGTACATACATTATATATACTAGCAAGTATCATCTCTCCCTCATACTTAAATATTGCATTGTCCTCAGTGAAACTAAAGACATAAAACTATAGAAAAAGAATAAAAGACTCAACATGGTGCTTGCAATCCAGTAGTACTCCTCTTGCCTCTACAACAATTGCGTAAGATAGACAGTATTATTAATTAGGTGACCATCTAGATGATCAAAATTGTTAGATTCTTCTTGTAACTCAAATTACGATCCATATCACGGTCTCGAATCAACTGGTGTGTCATATCATTCTTGATACAATGTGGTTCTTGACGATGATGGTGATCATGGTGGTTGTGTAATGATATATATAGAGGTAGGATATATGGTGTAGTGTTCGGGGGTGATGGTGTATGTTGATAGTGTATGAGTGATGGTGATTGGAATATTATGTATTTTTGGATGATGATGTTTGAGAAAGAGTGTAGGTATGATGAATGGAAGGATGAGATGGAGTATGATAAGGTGAATTGGATGAGAAAAAAGGGTGTTGAATGATGGATGGGATAACATGAAAAAATTGCAAAGAGCAGTAGCATTTCCATGGCCGCGGCTACAGTAAGTGTAGTTGCAAATTTTACGATTATTTTTTAAAAAATCCATTCATTATTCTAGAGAGGAATTTGGGGTTGCGGATGTGCATAGTTTTTTTCACAGTTACTCGCTTTCCATGATGGTTTACCCAAATTATATTTTAAAAGATTCAAACCAGAAAGTACTAGAATTAAACATCTACAAACCTCGGTTTGCCTCCCAAGCAGTGCCTTTTTCAATGACATTGACTCGACATAGTAACTCAATCTGACCAGCCCTTGGCTTCTCATAAACCAATTCATCAATCTCCTCCTTCTTTAATCCCGCACGTAAGGTTTTAACTTTGACCATTCAATTTTAAAACCTCGTGTGATTCCTAATTATGCCAATCAATCGAGCAATCATGAAAAGTGATAGCCACTACATGATGACCTTTCAATCAAGATCAGAGCTTCTCTGGGAAAAGGTTCAAGCGAGACCAAAATAGTAATACTTTTCCTCCTTCTTAAAGTCCTTTATGAAAATGTTATGGTCATGTGAATTCTTCATTTTCTCCTTATAAGTGATTTCACCCACATAAACATTTTGGCATAATTCCTCCAACTCATTCAACTGTAAAAAAAAAATTATTCTCCCACTTCATCAAATGACATCGCAATTTGGTACCTTATACTCAATATCCACTGAAAGATGACTCGTTTTTCCATTAACATCCAATTTAGGCACAACTGCCTGCATGTTAGCAGATACAACAAAATATATAAGAGGATCTCCTAAGTCATTCTTTAAAAAAGATTGCTACGATCATCTATACAAGTAGCATCAGAAATATCTTGCACAGCATGACAAATGATAATAATATTGCACTCAGAATAGTTTGTAAAATGGAATTTCAAAGCATTATAAGCATAGGATTTCCCCTTAACACCAATGGGATTGCAATCTTGGTCACGGTTTTTCCTCAAGATTGTTGTGGTCTCTCACTAGATATCTACAATAGTGGAGTGGAGTGGTGGTTGCGGTCGCAAATTATCTGTCGGATTAATCATCATCCATTGAATTTTCATCTGTTTATGCTCCATTTTTAGTTATCTTTTCATCCAAAACTTTACCATTTCCAATACTAGACCACTTCTCAGTTAAATAGCACTAATATAATCTATTGGTGTACTACCGGTTAAGATGACATTTTAAATAATTTTTCCTTCAACCTGCTAGCTGCATAAGATTTTTGTAAAACTTGATTCTCAATATTTTGAATACTCGATCTCGTCTCTTGATGGAATGATCTCATATTGTGTTGGATTGTTGTTGTTGTTGTTGGATGTTGAAATGTTATTGTAGCCTGTTGGAATTGCATCTAGCTATGGGCAAGAGACTTAACCATATGTTCAAAGGCCTTAGACGAGCTCAGATTTTGCAATTGTGGACTTAAATTAGGATGTTACCTCCATCCAAAATTGTATGTGTTTGAAAATGGATCATATCCTTGCCTTTGAGGTGGTCCAAAACCTTCATATACTCGAGCATCAAGTTGTTGAAGTTCTAGACAAGCATTTATTTTATGAGACACGTCGACGCAAATCCTACATGCCTTGAATTGTTGAGGAATCCTTGCATCATGAGCTTGTTCATCATATCTATCAATTTTTGGCTATTTTGGATTGCATAGGGGTGTTGATGAATATGCAACACTAACTCCATGAGAACCAGGCCTTTTACTAAATTTTCTTGATCCTCCAAAAAGGCCAAAATACATATCATGGGCTTCATTTGGTGTCTTGTTTATAATATTACCTCTACAAGTGGCATTCACCATACGATGCTCATGATCAAGTAAACTTCCGTATAAGTAAAGAATCAATTCTTACTTACAATAGCCATAGTAGGGGCAACTTGAGATTAACCTCTTGAAATGCTCATAATACTAATACAAAACCTTGATAGCATGTTGGTCAGTGTTGTTGATGCTCTTCTTCAGGTTGTTCAACCTTGTAGTAGGAACATACTTTTCTAGGAAAACTTGTTTCATCTTTGCCCAAGTAGTAATACTGCATGGTGTCAAATAGTAAAACTAATCATTGGATGAATCCTTCAAAAAGAAAGGAAAGACCCTCCATTTGATTTTGTCATCTGTAACTCCTTTCAGCATCATGCTCATACTATTAACATGAAGCTTGACAATATGCTTGTTGGGATATTCTCCATTTAGACCATGAAAATTAGGGAGTAGGTGTATCAAGTCGGACTGCAACCCAAAGTTCACTCCTTCAGTCTAGATGGGGAATTGTGTGACAATTGCTTGATGATTCAAGTTAGAGGCAATCAACTATCTCGATATGTAATCAGCCATCACTCAATTTCTAAATCGTAAGTTACGAGAGTATATTAATAGCAAGAATTTGAACCAAAAAAAAGGTTAACACAAAACAATTGGTAAAACATAAAAACAAACTAAGAGATAAAACAAAATAGTTCCCTAATAGCGACACCAAATTTTACAAGCCTATTCAGAGTTGTTACAACCTTATTAAAGTAAATTTATATATTTCCTTAAAAACATAAAATATTAATTTAGTTGGAAAGGGAAGTTCGAACCCAAATGAATATACACACATATTCTATCTCTAAGTAAGCATGAGTATTTCATCAATCAAACAAACAAAGGGGATTTTGAAACATTTATTTATTAATTAACATAAGAACAATAAAACAAGGATTAAATATAGATTATAAAAGAAGTTCACCTCACAAAATCTATACATCAACATCAAAAGTTGATCACTGATATCTCAACTTCATTTAAGACCTATCATTGCTCTCATTATGGCGAAATATAATTACCCAACAAACAGACCATAATAATACTTATTATTAATTGATTATGGAAATCAGACAAGACTAAACTAATAATGGCAATAAACCCTGAAATATGTAGGATACATGCAATAATAACCATAAACATAAGTTAATGGTAGCACGTAAATATTTCTCTTTCACAATCAACAAAAGTCATAACCATACATTTATGTAATTATAAATTGTTACTTCAATAGATCTAGTGGTGCAAGAACACAAATCATAGCAATATTAATAATATCAATCAATATAGATGGCTGGCTGGAATAGATGATACAAAAAAATCCAATAAATAAGAAAAGGAGAATTAATATAATCAATAGTAATATAAATCAAGAGTTCTGAATCTCACAACCAAATCAGCGATGACTTCATTTGTCAGATGAAACTAATATTTGAGTTCTTCATAGCAAACACTAGATTTAAAAATATAACAAATGTATAAAGTCTAATGAATAATGAATTTTAAGTCTATTTCAAGGATAAGTACTTGAAAATGAATAAGAAGACAATCTACGAAAATAACCCAGCTAAAACCTAATTACAACTTGAATAGAATAGAAATTGGAAATAAAATCATCCAAGTAATATCGCCTGCCGCGATCCTGGTTTTCTATAACCAAAAGCCTTCTTCCTCCTACAAAGTAACGATTGCGACAGTTTCTACTGTCTTTCTGTAGTCGCATTTTTCCCTCTATGCTCTTGATCTGGCACCCAATCTTCTTATGTAGTTATTCGATTCTTCAATATTCATTATATCCTCAAATTTCTCCACTTCTTGGACACAACATCAGATTACATATTTACATATAAAATGTGTTTAAAATAACATATACATTAGAAATAAGTGCTCATATAACCCTAGTTCTAAGATAAACCCCAATTTTTTAGTGTAGATATAACCCTCGTTTGCTTTGAAGTCTAGGTGAGCACTAATCTTCACCGATTTCATGTGGAATAACCGTAGTGCCCCTCTATTCAAAAAGGGAAATATGCTTGAGTAACCTCTTATTTTCCTTGTAAGTGATAGAATAACTCCCGTGTTTGAAAGTGCAGATATACCCATGACCATGGTTGACTTTAGAAATTGTATCTTTGTCACCATCAACCGGTGTTGGCCAAAATTTTCCCGGTATTAACTAGATTTGTACGGATCAAATTATCCCTCAGTATGTTTCAAAATTTGTTCAGATATTTTTGCCCGGTGTTACATTCACAAACAATCATTGCAATTATTTTTATTCTCTCCCCTTCCCGCTCCTTCATCATCATTCTAAATCAGTCCATGATCAAAGTCGCCGCCAGCAGTTTCAGAGCTGCTGCATCAATCCCCGCTGTCATCGCCTAATTGAATTATTTTCGCCCAAACCCTACCTCCATCATCAATGTTTGTGCCGCCGCTTTCAGATTGTTGAATCTCACTCCTTCCATGAAATCGGAGAGAATGTGTTAAAAATGTAGGCTAGGGTTATGAAGTAACGCAACGATAAAGATCACAGCAAAGGACGGTGGAGGGGCGTTACAGAGCATGTGGAAGGGTATTATTGAACAATCTCTTTAAAACTCGAATAACATTCTCTCCATAAAAAGTTTAAACATACGAGAATTTCTTCTTCTTTTTTTATTCGAGGGGTATTTTTGGTCTACCTACTAAAAATCTACAAAGGCCGAGATTGATGAGAACTTCAGAGAAAATTAGGGCTATATGTACACTAAAAATTGAGGATTATATAGGCACTTACCAAATAACAAGAGGCTATATGAGCACTAGTTTCAATTCAGAAAATTACTAAGGGGTAATTTTTTCTTTATACATCAAGTAACAACTAATAATTTTTGTCATTGCCAATCACTGGTGACAGAGTTAAAATTTCTAAGTCAACGTCTGTCTTAGATATATCTGCACTTTAAAAAAAATGGGGTCATATTAGCACTTACAAGGGAACTAGGGGTTACTCAAGCATTTTTCCCTATTGACCAGTTGTTCTATACAAAATACATAACATCATCAAGACTCTGGAGTAGTCTGTACGTATTCCTAGGATTTTATTCTAGAATAGTCTTTACGATTTATGTGATTTTATTCATTGTATCTTACATATCTTGTACACATGTTTATACCAATAATGAAAGGCGACAAGGGTGTAGATTACTTCCCTATCATGGAATCAGATGGGTGAATACCGACCCCTAATCTTAATTTCCTTCTCCTTTATTCTTGACTAACACATCTATGGTTCTATTTTTATTTTTCTCCTCTCTCCTCACATAATTCCTTTTAAATTATCATCCTTAAATTATCTTCTATGAAAAACACAAATTCAGACTTTGTTAGATACCAAAAATCTCATTGGTTTCTTGGACAGTCTGTTTCCCTGCCTAGACATGCATGTCTCCACCGCCTCTTCATCTTCTCTAACATCACCAATATCCTTCTCAGGATAAATTCCTTCAATATTTGGTTCACTCACCCTCAATAAGAAGGTTATTGATGTCATAATCGGGTATATTCTACTGGAGCTGAAATATGGTCCGCACTTACTGCTACTTTTTAAAATTAGTTTACGGCGCAGTGGATGTGGCTCCATGACCAACTTCGTTCCCTTGGGTGTGACCTCATAAGTTTCCCTTCTCTCTCTCTCTCTCTATCTTTTTAAGGAACTCATAAATTATTTTTAATACTCTTGAGTATCCACTAGCAAACAAAGATTATGACCTGCACCCCACATGGTCGTAAACCTTGCATGGTATAAAATGATGTTTGAAGATATTCTAGGAGACAACTGGCCTTGCAGTGAATGAGGAAAAAAACACATATCTTCTACTCTAAAATGTGTGAGGCTGACAAAAAAAAGTGTTCACTGATATTCTACAGGAGTCTAGAGGAGAGTTCCCATTGAATTATTTGGGTCTGCCCCTGACCTCGATGCAGTGGAAAGAAACAACTTGTAGTGTCATTCTGAAGAAGATAACTGGCAGGCTCGTATGTTGGGAGAGCTCAACTAGTCAACATTGTCCTGCTGAGCATCACAACTTATTGGTCCAGTGCATTCAAACTCCCAGCGAGCATTCACAAGGATGTGGTGGAGGTATGCAGGAACTTCATCTGGGGGAGAGAGTCTGGAAGTAGAGGTTTTACTGCAGTGGCTTGGGACACCATGTGCAGTTCCAAAGCAAATGAAGGATAGGGGTTGAGAGACCCTTCGTTATGGAATAAAGCTTCTCTATGCAGGCATATTTGGGATGTATTCTCCAAGAAGGATATTCCGTGGGTGCAATGGGTGCATGCTTATTACCTAAAAGGCAGGGACTTCAGACACTATAATGGTTCAGATACACACAGCTGGGGATGGAGGATAATCACTAAACTGAAGACACAAATGCTTGCAAATCTGGACAATTGTGTGCAGAAGAATGACAACTTCAGTGTCAGAGAGGCATACACCTTTCTGAAGGGAGGCAGACAAAAGGATTACTTGGCTAGGTTGATATGGCACACCGAAATCCAGCCTAAACACAGATACTTCCTCTAGATGCTGGTAAAAGGTAAATTGGCCACTATGGATAGGTTGGAAAGATTCAATATTATACCAGGGGGATCGCTGTGTAGCCTCTGTAAAGCTACTAAAGAAGATGTTGCTCACCTTTTCATCCACTGCCCCTTCATAACAGATGTCATTCAGGACCTCAACATAGGAACAACAAGGAACCTGAGGGACATGAAGAAAAGACTATACCACTTTAGGACCAAGAAGAAGTGGAGCAGGTTACAACTTTACTCAACATTTCTCTATCAGTTATGGATTGTGAGAAATCAAAGGATTTTCCAACCTAAGGAGCAGCCGAAGGAGACCTTGATTGAAATGATCTTTTCTGATTGTAATTGGAGAATATCTGTTGCAGCTTGATCTGTAAATTGTATGGATTTTGGTTGATAATTTTCTGATTGTACAAAGGCTAAGGGTGATGGCCTAAACTTTGTTTTGTTTGATTTTTTTATCAATATATATATCATATTCCCATAAAAAAACCTTGCAGGAGAATTAACCAGTGGAGTGCAAGACAATCAAAGATAGAAAATTTTAAGTTGCTCTCATACTCACTGCTAACTACAATAAAGTAGCTAGTGGCAAGTCCGGAGTCGTCCACAGAGATACTAGAATTCAAAAGTTAGCTTCACACAACCCACAATCAGGTGCCACTCCGACCGTGTGTTGGGAATAGCTACAGGTAATTGGGGGGTTCTGTTTAACAAACTACTAGGCATGCAAGCAAATAGATTAAAACTATGATTAACTAGTTTTGGGGGTATTTGTATAGCATGGCCGATTGATGACTTTGAATCTAAATTTTATCACATATAACCATATAGACCTATTCTCATGCCTATGTCACATAGTGTGGAGATGGGATAGAATTCCCAATGTCTGTCACTCAAGGGTTTGTCTCCCTTCAAGTACCATCTCACTGCCTCTTGCGCCATACTGAACAAAAAAATCCCAAAACCTTTGAAAGGGCATATATTGCCAAGATGGTATCCTCCATCCTCATAGACCATAATTTCATCATCCCCATTTGTTTTTCCCTCCATTAAATTAAGAGAGACAAAAACAGCCAAATCCACCTCCACCATAGAAGCCAAAAGGAGAAACAACAAGGGAGAAGGAAGAGGTCCTCATGGAAGGGGATTCCATTAATCAAAATTGTGGTAAGCGTTCATCTTTCTAAATTGACATGATCATATTTTCAATGGTGCATCCTTGGGAATGATTATTGAATGAGTGTTATATTGCAATGTGTGATATTTTTTAAATCTATTTTGTTTAAGAATGTGGACTATATATGTAGTGTTATTTGGTTACATTGAAGGTGTAATTTTTTTTCAACTTTATGGTGTGTAACCAATGTGGAAGATTACTAATGGTGGTTATTTCATGTGAAAATAACGTAAAATGTTTGATTTACGTAAATTTATAGATGTGAAGATCAACTTCAATAGATATTTATTTTGTGTATCACCTAATTGATGACATGTTTGTAGTGGTGTGTTAGCTAAACCCTAGATTATTTTGATTTTGAATGTTACTCCATATGTGAAAAAATATCTAAACCCTAGATTATTTTGATTTTGAATGTTACTCCATATGTGAAAAAATATGTGTGGATTATATGTCCATAAAAAAGGTTTAACTTTACATATTACCCACATCATTGAAAAGTTTTTTTATTTAATAATATTTGTAGGAGTTGTAGCGGTGAACCCCAGCTATAGGAAATGGACCGAAGTAGGGAGAGATGTCAATAGGTCGGAAAAAACATAGGCAAGGTCGAGGTCGGGCTATTTGCAAGAAATTGATCAACATGGTGGATAAAGGTATGAAATATCCTATGAAGTTTGTTTACATTGGAAATGCAATAGGTCAGGATAGAAATTGGTGGTCTTGTTACCTTGGATTGATTACTAGGACTAAGGTAGATGTGTTCGCGTATGAGTCATGGTCTCATGATGATGATACTTACAAGGAAAAGTATGGAAGGCCATTGAGTTTGAATTCGGAATCAAGTGTGAGGATATGGAAAAGTTGAAGAGGAAAAAATACGACGTTTTATTGAAATATAGAGAGATTTCAAGGCTAAATTGGCTTGGGATTACATGTATGGTAAGAAGAAGAATTGTAACCCAAGAATTAAGCATTCATTTATAAGTGAATTGAGTTGGAAGGGTTTCGTTGCATGGAAGCTAGCGGACAAACAATTGGTAAGGGATTTACATTTGCATGCTTACAAGTATATACGCAATGGACATATACATACATACATATGTGTGTGTGTACATATGCACGCATATTATTGTTGGATATACATGCTCATACATGAGTATAGGTTCTTTTGTAGTATCGATTGTGTATGTCATTTGTGGTTGTTTGTCATGTAACAATCATAAAGGTCCATATTTTGCCTCAAAATCAGTAACAGAGTGTGAACATGCAACGTTGCTAGGTACTTTTTAAAAAAATTATAGACCACTTACATGGGGGGAATTAATAGGCACCCCGAACCTTTAAATAGTAGATTCGATTATCAACTTTACAAAACATTCAATAACTTGAACGAGCCTATACATAGTATAATTATGTCACTTATAGTTTCATCAAAAGATAGTATTGAGATGCTTCCAAGTAGTGCAAACTCCACCCCCTGTGTCGAACGCTGGCCAGACCTCAATATGTGGGAAATAAGCACTATATGAATGCAAAAATGCAAGCAAGAGCCCGATCTGCTCTTACAAGCTAGAGATGGAGTATTGCTAATTATTTGAGGGAAAAGATGATAATAAAACATGTTGGATTGCATCTGAGATGAGCTTGGATTTTTTTGTTAAACTCTTGTGTAAGGGACTCCATCCCTGTCCAACTGAACAAGTCATTTCTCCATTCTAGTGAGCTCCTGATTTCCAAAAGATCTTTCTGCTCCTGAGGTTCTACTTCTCTTGGCCAGTTGATCTGCAACCTTATTGACCTCCCTGCAACAGAAAGAAAGGTTAAGGTCAGAGGTCTGAAGTTCTAGTGCTATATGAAATGCCTTCCAAGGTCAATTTCCTGGGTCTGTTATAGCACTGATGGCTAAACAGCAATCAGTTTAAAATGTAACCAGCCTTGGGATTGATATTCATCTGCAGCACAAGTTCTAATCCAAGTTTAACAGCACTGATTTCTGCAATGAAATGAGTATCATATATACCAAGATGCAGTTTCAAAGTTATGACAGAACCAGTATGGTTTCTAAAAACAACAGCTAATCCACTCTTTTGTGAGTTAGAATTCCATGAAGCATCTGTGTTAACCTTAAACCTTCCATTTATAG
>JAULKK010322831.1:0-11294 GCA_032355705.1 Rubia peregrina | reverse complement strand
CAAAAGCCAATTTATTGGCAACATATGAGTTTAATGAAAAGGGAAGGACACCCTCCAAACCCCGTCTACGACGGTTTTATTAAAAAAAAGGTTACCGACTAGTATTCAGCATCCCACAAATTAATTGATTTTAGTTTAATCAGGTTCTGTTTTTCCCTAAGGGGTTGGTACGAAGTTGGCGGAATGATATTGAGCTCACTGAAACCATCGCCAATACACGGTACAATGTTGGCATCTCTGTTTCCTAGCTCATTCATTACTAACTTTTTGCATACACTAAAGCTATCAATGATCTACCAAATACATTAAACCATGGTCAAGCACATAAATATTGAACAAGGTAAGATAAAAAGATTGTTATCTAAACCTAAGCCATGTCTTATTTTTCTTCCTCTTCTTCAATTTGGTGTGCATCTCAATCCACACCCCTTCCTCGTGGTCCTTCCTCAATGCTAGTTCCACCCCAAATATTTCATCTAGGACAATATTACTTGTGTTAGGTAGAGTTTTAGGAATAATGTCAGACACTGAAGATGGACTAACCTCTCCCACGAATTGACTCTTCCGTGAATGACCAGTGATTTGATAGAATAACATGGGTCAACAACATAAAAGACACGTGTAGTCTATGAACCACAGTATAAGGATTTCCAGTAGAACATGTCCTACTCATCTCGAAAATTGTAAAACCAAGCTCGTTGATTGATACACCAATATTGTTATCGACCCATTTGCATTTGAATAGTAGGACCCTGAAACTTGGGTAGAGGAGTTCCCATATTTCCTCAATCACACCGTTGTAATCCATGTTCCTATATATGTGATTTTTATCCCCTGCGCTGCTTACATGTAATGCTTCTGCAATAAGGCTAACACCACTAGTTTATGTAGCAGTGTCTGTGTCCCATTCATGAGTTCAGAAGTTAACCCGTTAATGTTATAGATGGTGAATGAAATGGAAACTGTGGAAGGCATGAAGGCTAACCAATTTAAGGTCTCACTTTAACTGTCTCATACTACAGTTTGGTATAACAAATCAATGAAAGTGTGATTGTGTTCTCCAAGTACTTGCTTCTCCAACCAACTGGAGTGCCGCTCTTTTAGAGTGGCCATGTGCATATCCATATAGAGGCGAACGACATATGAATTTCTCAGAATGTATAAGCGTCATTTCATCAACTCGTCGAGGGAAATAACCTAGTGGTTCCCTTTGCCACCGATTCTATCTGTATGTAGCGATTTTGGTACACCAACTGACTCTTCATTCTTCAAGAAATCCATGCAGTATTCTACGGCCTCCTCGATCACATACCTCTCCTTAATACTAGTATCCAGGTGATATTGATTTTTCAAATAACCCTTGAATATATTCATATACCTCTGAAAGGGATACATCCATCTAAGATAAACAGAACCACGTATTAATATCTCTTGTACAAATGTGAACAAACAAATGCACCATTATGTAAAAGAATGAAGAAGGAAAATACATCTCCAACTTGTACAACATGGTAAATATTTCCTTCTGTAGTTCATCCAGTTTGTGACACCTAATATATTAACAAAATATTGCCTTGAAGAAGCGACATAATCGGATAATTCACTTTCTAACGTGAGTTGGCAAGATGGATCTAACCACAATTGGAAGAAATTCTTAAATCAATTAGCGAGAATCGTGTGATTTCATACTCCTCAATCTTTGTGCCTCATCAGATACTAGATTGCTAACCCGAGAAGAGTCGCCCATTGGGACATCGATACCTTTTGGGTTGGAACATATTAAGTCTTTATCAACTTTTGAAAGTGTTTAACACATAGGGGGTAAGTATATCTTCGAGCCTCGCTTCTCGGGTGTTAAATTAGGTCTACTTCCCATATCACCCATATATTTCTTGGACTTCACTCCATTTTTTTGTGTCTTACTTAGGATATTCATCAAAGTACAAACTTAAATATCACAGACATTATTTTTGATATGCATCACGTCCAAACATTGTCAGAAAAATATGGTAGCTTAAAAAAATAGAATGCCTCTTCCAACTACCGGCAACCTTTAGTTTTCTCTTCCTCTTGCCAAAGTCATTTCGTAAATCATGCAACATATAGGAGATAGACGCACCTGATAAAATCAGAGGAGGGGACGCCAACTCTACCTTATTATTAAATTATCACGTTGATTCCTCCATTGGTAACTTGTCGGAAGCCATCTCTGGTGCCCAAGATACACTGTCTGACTTCAATGTCTCAACTGACAATAATTTGTTTCTTCCAAAAAAATGGGACATGCCTTGTGACCATTAACTTAATAGCTAGAAAAGTTTCCACATGTAGGAAAGTCATTCACAGTGCAAAGCAACATGGCTTTCAATTCAAACCACTCCTTCTATAACCCATCATACATCCTCATTCTAGGATACCAAAGGGGTTTAAGGTCATCTGCCAAGGGGCTAGGTACGCATCGATATTGTTGCATGGTTGCTTCGGACCGTGGATCATAAGAGACAACATAATGCATTTCGTGGCAGAAAATTGTAAATCATTACCATCACTAGCCACAAACTATGATTGATGCTCCTATTACTAAACAGGTTTATTTCATTTGTGAACAAACCAAGCCTCAAATTACAAGGCTCATTCCCAAATTTGGGAAATGCAAGATGTTTCTTATTCTACTAATCACCATCGCCCAGATGGCTAATAACTTCAGGATCAACCACGGTCCAATTTTCATGCCAACTTATATTCCTTGCATCCTCAAGATTGTTAAAAAATATTCTCAATTGGTGAATAGTAGGTAGATACCAAACAACCTTCATAGGAACCGTCTTTGTCCCACGATTTCCAATTTATCCATCCCTATCCACCTACTTTTATTTGAAATTTATAGCATTACATTTAGGACATTCTTCCACATTAAAGCGATCTCCCTTATACAAGATACAATCATTCCAACAAGCATGTATCTTTTCATAATCCATGCCCATCGAACATATTACCTCATAAACCATTTCTGGTAATCTATTGTCAACCCAAAGCATTTCTTTCAACACTTTCAACAACTCGGAGAACCCACATCACTATATTAATACTTCATCACCTACAATGTAGCCTTCAATAATCTCATTCCTTCGGGGAACCCATCGTATAAAAGGTTCTCATTATGTTTGTGCAAGGCCGAAAGGCTTTCTAGATTGCCACTGCAATTATTCACGATCCCCTTAACCAAGTTATCCAACTTGTCATCCTCCTCAGCCTCAACATCATTTCTTTTATGCTCATGCACATTCTCGCCATGCCAAAACCAAGTTGTGTATGTTGGATCAAAACCGTGTATGAATAAGTCATCCTTCAAAAAGTCGCATCTTCATAAATAGTGGTGTTCCAACACTTCTTGCAAGGAAAATATACATATGAATTTTTTCTTCTGCAGCATTCGTGATTACATATTCAATGATGTTAGCTACAAATGATTGATACTTCCCACTAGTTCGGTCTTCTTCAAAACAATGGATTGTATCCATAGAAAGTCTTAAAACATAATAATAATAATATGCAATCTTTAGGGTCCTGTCTTAGCAACAAATACAAACACTTACACCATTTTAATTCATAGATTCCATATACATATTAATTACGGCAATATATATACATATTAATTATGGCAATATATATACATATATGTCAATGCAACCTTAATTGTCATGTTCCATGGACATTTAACATCATCCTTTTATATAATTATACAATGCCTAAACTAAATCAATTCATAGTTGAACACATACTATCATGTGAATTGAAAATAAACTTGAACCCTAAATTGAAGAGGATGGAATTATAAATTTAGGTATTGGAATAATTACTTGCTAACTGAGTGGCGAGTTAGCACAATCTACAACGAATTTACCACCTCTGACAATGGGGATGATTTGGATTTCGTAGAGCCCTCTTTGAATGTGGAAGAAAATTATGGATTTTATGATTGATTTTGGTCAGGGGACCAAAACTTACTTACTAAATACCGATACATGCAATGTCGGTCTTGAGCGTATGTATAGTTTCGATCAATGAAACCATGTATGTGAAGTCATTCATCTCATGATTGACTGATACTGCTAGGTCAAACACAGATTTTGGACGTCGTACCTATGATGGTTACAGTTTTACTTTGATTTTGAATAATATATACCTCGGTTATCATAGGACTGAGGTAAAAAACCTATTATTTACCTCAATTATTTCATTACTAAGGTAAATAATACCTTTTGCTCGAAAAAAAGTAACTGAGGTAACATAACTTTTTACTTCAGCTATCTGCCCTATGCCAAAAAAATTGAGGTAAAAAGGGTGAGGTAATAGGTGATGTTTCTTGTAGTGATTGGTGCAAGAGATAACATTATGCCTTGTGAGCATATCGTATTGCCTATAAGACACCGACATGTTTTTGTACAAATTTTCTTTGGAAAGATGTGTTATCTAACCATCGTGCTACAGCACAAGGCATTTTGTGCTGTAAAGGAGCTGAATATGGAACCAACCAAGTGTGAGGAAGAGAGGAATTTCCAACTTCAAGAGTTAGAAGGGATTCGTTTGGTGGCGCGGGATCTAGCTTTGTGCAGTACAAGAAAAATGACCTATTATTTTGCCCATTTTACCTCGGTTTTTTGGCTTAGGTCAAATAACCGAAGTAAAAAGTTCTTTTACCTCGAGTAATTTTTCAAAGTAAAAGATATTTTTTACCTTGGTTAAAAATAAATGAGGTAAATATTATGTTTTTTACCTCGGTTATTATATTAATCGAAGTAAAAGGTTGAAAAAATGAAGTAAATAATCTTACTGAATAGAGTGCAATGTCGCATATAATGTTTAATGAGAACAACCGACTTTGAATTATATGTCATTTTACCGACATGTAATGCGATGGATGACCGACGTTGCGGGTATGTTACACCTAGTAATTTTAGATGTCAAAGTTTTTTGAAAATGATTGACTTTGGTCTAAAAAGTATTTTTCAATGGCATTGAATGGTACATTTGAAAATGGTTTTTAAAATAATTCACAGATCAAATTGCACACACAGTCAATTATTGTTCAAATAAGGTAGTTAAATTATTAGAAAAATAGTGGTCATAAAAATATCCTTACAACTAGTAGGTAAATTCGAATAAGACTTGTCTTAGTTCCAACAAACAGAAATTGCAATAAACTCAATCAGCTTAGACTATAATGATCTTGAAGACAATCGGCCTCCCAACTTCTATGACCTCGAAGAACAAGGTGTCACAAATGTGTAGGCAGTTGCCGGAAAGGAACTCGCAAATCCCTTTGGGGACAAAGCCTTGATCTTCCTACCCCTCAAGTAGTTCATGTGCCACTCTCTCCCATAGCACCTCAGCACAACGGGGTTTTCTCATTTGGTAAGAGTGGCACAATGTCCCTCGGGATGTACTGAATCAAAAAAAACATTTAATATAAATATATATATATATACATGTATATGTGCAATTCACAAAAAATAATATTAATTTAAAATCCAATAATTACATGCATCTAATTAGGTGGATATATGGGGGTGTTATGAACCACATAGTGGACGGATGCCATTAAGGGGAAACATTGAAAATCCACTAGTTCGTGTATTATGAACTCCCTTCATAAATGTTCCTTAATGAGCTTTCATGAATTGTAGCTTAAAGAGCCTCCATTAGTGTTGTAACTTAATGAAGTTCCATTAGTATTGTAGCTTGCATGAATACTATAAAATAGTGCTTGTACTTTTGGAATTTTTTTAAATTCCATGTATATATAAGTTTTTCGTAGACAGTTATTTTGTGTTTTCCCGAATTCTGGTCTGCCGTAGGTGGTCCAATTTTCAAGATGGACCAAATATCTGGAAGCAATTTCTTTCCTTAGATGTGATTCAACATCATATTTGCAGCTTATTTCTTTTGCAATTTATCCTTGCATATCAAGAGTATCTAAGTTATTATTCGGCGTAGAATAATGAATCACTAGTTAAATGAATCTGTGAGGTGTAATTGGTTTTATAATTATTATCTGTGAGTTCTTGAATGTTCTGAGCATAATTTATTCTTGTTTTATTTGACCCTGATCAACTTGTGTTTAATTGAGATAGTGTTGTTTAATTCCACCAATCCGTAATTGTTTGCAAGGGTTAACAAGTGGCAAATTTCAGTAACTATCGTAACAGAGGTAGTGAATAAATGGTTAGATAACTAATGCTTGCAAACACTTGGGTAGTTATCTATATTAGGTTATTTTCGTGCTTATTCTATTGGAGTATTTATCTTGTTTAGTGTATTTATGCTTGATATATTCTGATTAGGGAAGTAGCTTGTGTAGCAAATACTTGTTAGTTATCGACGAGGTAAGAAAGAATTGTGGTAGTTCAACAAATACTTACTATTCTATAACTAGTTGATTTATAGATAATAATTTACTATTGCGCCAATGATCGGGTCAAACTATTGTGGGTTTATTCTAATGTCGAATTGTTTCTTTATTTGAGAATATCTTCATAGTTTTAGTTTTATTTTATTTTTGCTTTATTAGATGATAAAACCACTCTCTTACACTAAAACGTGGTGGCTACATCAAATTTGATCTTTAGGATATTTAATTTTAATTATACTCATTTACCGGGGGATCGACTCTACTTATTACTATGCTAATTTAATCATTTTAAAGATTATTTTGGTAAGTGAAACTATGCTCATTTCATGGATTCCATATACATATTAATTTTGGTAATATATATATATATATATGTCAATGAAACCTTAATTTTCAAGTTCCATGCACATTTAACATCACCCTTTTATATAATTATGCAATGTCTAAATTCAATCAACTTATACTTAAACACGTCCTATCATATAATTATTCAATGTTCCATACACATTTAACATCACCCTTTTATATAATTATGCAATGTCTGAATTCAATCAACTCATACTTAAACACATCTTATCATATGAATTGAAACCTAACCTAGAACCCTAAATAGAAGAAAATGAAAATAGAACTATAGGCATTGGAATACTTACTTGATAATTGAGTGCGTTATTAGCACAATTTGCATTTTCCATCTTCGATAATGGGGATTTGGATTTTGTAGAGACCTCTTTGAAAGTGGAAGAAAATTCTAGGTTTTATGATTGATTTTGGTCAAAGAACCAAAACTTACATACTGAATCCCAACATATGTGACTTTGGTCCTGAGTGTCGGTATAGTATTGATCAATGCAACCATGTATGTGAAGTCATTCATCTCATGATTGACTGATACATCTACGTCAAACACATATTACCGACGTTGCACCTATGTCGGATACTAATTTTACTTCGATTTTGAAAAATATATACCTCGGTTATCATAAAACTGAGGTAAAAGAAGCCCATAAATTACCTTAGTTATTTCATAACTGAGGTAAATAATACCTTTTACTTAAAAAAAATTAATCGAGGTAAAAAACTTTTTTACTTCGGTCATTTGCTCTAAGCCAAAAAAATCGAGGTAAAAAGGGAAACTTAATAGGTGATGTTTCTTGTAGTGATTAGAGCAAGATATTACATGATGCCTTGTGGGCATATCGTACTGCCTATAAGACAGGGACATGTTTCTGTGTAGATTTGTTTTAGAAAATATGTGTAATCTATCAATTGAGCTGGAGCATGAGGCATTTTGTGGTGTAAAGGAGCTGAATATGGAACAAACCAAGTGTGAGGAAGATAGGAAGTTACAACTTCAAGAGTTGGAAGAGATTCGTTTGGAGGCATAAGATCAAGTTACGTGCACTACAAGAAAATGATTGGCTTAGGTCAAACAACCAAAGTAAAAAATTCTTTTACCTGGATTAATTTTTTTTTTCAAAGTAAAAGCTATTTTTACCTTGATAATAAAATAACCGTGGTAAATAATATATTTTTTTACCTTGATTATTATATTAACCGAAGTGAAAGGTGTAAAAATTGAAGTAAATAATCTTACCGAATTGAGTGCAACGTCACATATAATGTTTGATGAGGATAGTCGACTTTGCATTTTATGTATTTTTTACCAACATGTAATATGATGGATGACCGACGTCACAAGTATGGTACACTTAGTACATTTAGAGCTTAAAGTTGTGTGAAAATGATTGATTTTGGTCTACAAAAGTATTTTTTCAATAGTTTTTAAAACCATTGTATACAATGGCGTGGAATAGTAAAGTAGAAAATGTTTTTTAGAATTCACAAATCATCAAATCTCACATACAGTTAATTACTGTTCAAATAAGGTAGTTAAATTATTAGAAAAATAGTGGTCATAAAAATATCCTTACAATTAGTAATTAAATTCAAATAAGAATTGTCTTAGTTCCAATAAAACAGAAATTACAATAAACTCAAGCCGCTCATACTATAATGACCCTGAAGACAATCAGCCCCTCAACTTTTATGACCTCGAAGAACAAGGTGTCCCCAATGCGTAGGCAGTTGCTGGAAAGGAACTCGCCAAAACCCGTTGGGGATAGGGCCTTGATCTTCCTACCCCCAAGTAGTTCATGCTTCACTCTCTCACTTAGCACCTTATCAGAACGGTGGTGTTGTCATTTGGTAGGAGTGGTACAATGTCCCTCGGGTGTATTGAATCACAAAAAAAACCTTTATTATAAATAAATAAATATATATGCAATTAATAAAAAATAATATTAATTTAAAATCAAATAATTACATGCATTTAATTAGGTGGATGGATGGGTTGTTACTATTGGAGCAAAAGGCGATGATGCTCGCCCGCAGCGCCCCCACCTGCCCGACACCACATGCCTTGGTAGAGGAGGTAAATTCACGGTAGCCCAACTCCAGGATCGTTGGCCGGCCATACTCGGTACGCACAAGGGACTCCTGCCACACCCCATAAGCCCGCACATGGGGGCCCAGTGCCGATAAACTCAGGAAATCCTCACACTGCCGCTGCCGAGTTTCGAACACTGACCATTGGAGCAGATGAACCAACTCCCAACCACTGGGGTACACCCGTGGGTGTTGAATGGGGTGTTACTAACCACTTTACTAAGTGGATGGATCCCATTAAGGGGAAAGTATTGAAAATCCATTAGTCGTGTATTCAGAACTCCCTTCATAAATGTACCTTAATGAGCTTTCATGGATTGTAACTTGAATAGCCTCCATTAGTGTCGTAGGTTACGTGAATACTATAAAATGGTGCTAGTACTTTTGAAAAAAAAATATAGTTTTTATTCCATATATATATGGTTTTTCGTAAAGAGTAATTTTGTGTTTTCCAAAATTCTGGTCAATCGTAGGTGGTCCAATTTTCCCAAACAGACCTAAACTCTGGGAGCAATTTCTTTCCTTAGATATAATTGAACATCATATTTGCAGTTTATTTCTTTTGAGATTTATCCTTGCATATCAAGATTAGTTAAGTTATTATTCAACGTAGAATAAAGAATCACTAGTTTAATGAATCTTTGAGGTGTAGTTGGTAATATAATTATTATCTGTGTGTTCCTGAATATTCTGATCATAATTTAGTCTCGTTTTATTTGAACCTAATCAACTTGTGGTTAATTGAGATAGTGCTATTTAATTTCACCAATCAGTAATTGTTTGCAAGGATTAACAAGTGGCAAACTTCCGTAAAAACTGCAAACTGTCATAACGGAGGTAGTGAATACATGTGTAGATAACTAATAATTGCGAACACTTGGGTAGCTATCTATATTGGGATCTTTTTGTGCATATTCTATTGGAGTATGTATCTGGTTTAGCGAATTTATGCTAAATGTAATCCGATTAGGGAAGTAGATAGTCTAGCAAATACTTGCTAGATATTAACGACGTAAGAAATAATTGGGGTAGTTTAGCAAATACTTGCTATCCTATAACTAGTTGATTTATAGATAATAATTTACTATTGCGCCAATGATCGGGCCAAACTATTGTGGATTTATTTGAATGCCAAATTATTTCTCTATTTGATAATATCGTCATTTTTATAGTTTTATTAATTGCTTTAACAGATGATAAAATCAGTCTCTTGCACTAGAGTGTGGTGGCTACACCAAATTTGATCTTTAAGAAATTTTAATTATACTCGTCTACTGGGGATCGACTCTTCTTATTAATGTGCTAATTTCATCTATTTTTTAAGATTATTTTGGTGAGTAAAATGATGCTCATCATTATGATTATCTATTTATACTAAAAGCATCTAAGTCTCAGGTCGTATACCCTAGATCTTATCCAATATGATCTTATCTAAACTTAACTGAACTTACCGGAGTTGAATTGAATTAAACAAAATTGAACTGAACAAAACTTAATTTAACAAAATTGTATTGAAATTAGTAATAATATGACTAAATTAAATCAGATCTCATTGAATCAATTTTTTGTTTTACTGAACTGAGCTGAATGCAAGTGCAAATAAACTCTGGAGAACAGGGCCTAACCCATTGCAACACTTAATTCTTGTAGAATCAACACATAAAATTGAACCCTTGAAACATTCCGTTATTCACTAGTGGAGAGCCTTCTATTAAAGGGAGCAGTTGAAGGTGGTTCTCCAAAAATTGCCTTTAATTGACGTTTCCAGGTTTGGAAAATAATTTTTGTGTCCCCTAATTTTGATTTTTAGTTAATTGAAGGTGGTTTTTCAATAACTGCCTTTAATTATAGTTAATTAAAGATGGTTCAAGGTATAAATGCCTTTAATTAACCCTAATTAAAGGCTGTTATGTCAAACGGCCTTAAAAAGATACTTTCCAAATATGTGGAGTATGAAAGAATGGTTTTTGAAGTCGGAAAATATGTGATTTTCGTGGCTCAGAGAGCAGATAAAGATTTTTAATTCTTTAATTATTCGTTTCCACTTTACGAATTCGGAATATGTTATAATTCACGTATTCATTCATATGTAAAACCTTTGCAAATTCAGAAAATTTGTCATCTAATAATCATGTAATGGAACTTAAATTCAACATCCAATTAAATAGTCGTCCAAACACTTGAATAGAACTTAATTTCAACATTCATGTGAAATAGTCATCAAATTGTGATCTAATAAACATGAAATCGAACTTAAATTCGACATCCAATATTCATCTACAATAGAAATATCATGAAAAAGTTTCAAAAGTTCATTCTTCGACATCTTCGATGTTGCCAGTTGAAGTTAATTTTCCAATCGTTGTTGGGAGGTTGATGTGATGCTCACAAGGTCGGTGATATTTTTCAAGGAACCTAATCTTAGCCTTCATGG
>JAULKK010322813.1:0-11295 GCA_032355705.1 Rubia peregrina | reverse complement strand
TGGAGTGGTAATCAAGATTTGTGGTATGAAAATGAGCCAGAAAGTCAACCTTACACGCAACATACTAATCCCCACCACCTTACACCATACCCCAAAACCAAGCTGAATAAGAAGGTTTAAGTTTGAAAAACACGGAGATCATGGATACATTAGGAAACTTGACCAAGTTAGCTAAGATTAATGAGGAAGTGGAAGCTCAAACTTCCTCAAGACTCAAGGCTTCGGAGGGGCATGGAAGTAGTGATCGGAATGGAAGCTATTCATTCCAAAGATACACCATCCCAAGTCAAACTCAAAGATACGATGAGTGAGGTCACCTTGACGAAGATTTCGAGTTCGAAGGGGATGAGGAGTCAGTAGTTGAATACAAAGAAGTTGAGGAAGAGGTGATTGTGCGACATCCATTGCCATCATCACCCCAACCCAAACCTATTGAATTGACTCCACCATTTTCAGAAGTTTTGAAGGAGATAAGAGAGGAGCAAAGAGACTATACCAAGCCTCTCAACCACCCCACCCTTTAAAAGCAACTCCACCTCCACAAGACTTTCCTCTTGAAAGTTTTATACCTCCACCTCTCTAATTTTTGATGCTCATGTTTAAGGGGTTAAATATTTCACCATATGGATAACATTAGGGTTGTGCCGATGATCTTAAACATATGTCGTGCCGCCGACACAAGTAAATTTGGCTTTATTTTGGCTTTTGTCATTATTTCTAATTATTTCGTCATGTCCTTTTCACCATATGTTTTCCATGGTTTTGTAGCAAGATGAAGTGCATTGCATTGGAGAAGCTAGAGGAATGATATCCATGACAAAAGGAAGAAAGCTGGGAAAGTTGGTAAGAAAATTCACCTAGGTGCTGGGAAACTTTGTTTGTCGCAAGTTGAGACAGAGATGTCGCGAGTCGTGATGAACAGGAGAAATTTCATCTCCGAGTTCCTTTTGGTTGCGAGTCGCAATGGTGCCATCGTGATCGTGACTAAAATCATGACAAGAATAAAAGATTTTGAACTTCCAGGTCCAAATTTTTACTATCGATATTGAGGTGTCGCGATTCGTGACAGCTTGTCGCAATTCGTGACAACTTTATTGCAATCACAAAAATTATCAGGTGCAAGTCCAAGTTTCATTTCTTAACGATCGCGACAGACCCATCACGAGTCGCAACACTTCGTCGCGAGTCACGACGGTGTTGTCGCGATCGTGACAGAAATCAGAGGAAGTAAGTCAATTTCCAAACTTACAGGACTCTATTGTCATGACTCACGACAGTCACGTAGCGAGCGTGACTTTGGTGACACCGCTCAAAACCTGTTGACTCCAGCATCACGACTCATGTTAAACCCGTCGCTAGAATGACACTTGACCCTTCACTTTCACATCATTTCCCTTCCATCTTACATAGATAGACATGATCATTCTTACGTCTTTATAGTTATATTTGTTGATTTTAGTGTGCCAACTACATCATTGTGACTATGATTGTTAAATTCTATAATAATGCTTGGATATTTGTCGATATATGTTGGATAATTTTGTAGTGGTGATTGCATGATGGGTTGGTTATTCTTTGAGAATACTATGGTTATCAACTTTTGATGCTAAACCTAGTGTTTCAAATCCATATGTACTTGTGAGTTTGATGTTGTTCTCTGTGATGTTAGTTCTAGATTAGATGGCACCAAAGAGACAACATGTTGCTCGAGGGGTGAGTTCCTCTACGGCACCTCTAACACCCCATCCGGTTCTGAAACCAATTTTGGAACCAAATTCAGATGGATACATGGGATTTCACCTTACAACCAACAACTATGCAGAGAAATAGGAGTCAGTTTACCTCTGACCTTTGGTTTTATCGTTCTTGCCTTATATGTTTACATTGAGGGAAATGTAATGTTTTAAGTCTGGGGAGGGGTTAAAGGACTTAAATGCATGTATGTTTGATCTTGAAAGATTTTTCTACTTTTGATTGGAAAAACATAAGAAAATGAAAAAGAAGTTAAAAAGAAGACCCGCTAAGTTGAAAACCCAGGAGGGCAATTTAGGCAACATTGGGGACTTGGATAGGTTGAAAATCCAAAAGGGAGGCCTAGGTAAAAATGAGTGGCTAAATGTGGGTAAGATGAGACCCTAAGATATATGATGTGTGACTAGGATGAAAACCCAAAGGGGCTCCTAGGCAAAATGAGAGAGAGAGAAAATGAAAATTTTGTTAAAAAATTACTCATTTGCGGGAGTTGATGTCATAAGGTTTCGGTTGATATATGGATGAATTGGGTAGCCTAACATCATAGGACTTCTTGGGATTGGATAAATTAGCAGGAAAATGAAGTAGGATTGTCAATTCTTGATTCTTTAGGTACTTCATTTTGGTCGATATATTGGTATGAAGTGAAGTATGTGCTTGAACTTCTCATATGGTTTGAACTTCATGTTATACCATTGGATAGTGGGATTATCAATTCGGGACTTTGAAATGTTTTTATGGGTATGAATGAATTGATAGGTGGTACGTTTGGTTAGATTTAGGAATTTGGGTTGTGCGAAGAAAAAAATTCTCATTTGATCTTTGATTTTGGGATTTATGATATTTAGAGTTTTGTGAGGCTTTGATTGGAGAAATATTAGTATTAGGATGTGGATATGTGAAAGTCTTTGTGTTCTTGAATCTTTTCTTACCTGGGACAAGTAAGGTTCAAGTGTGGAGAGATTTAATGTGTCCATTTTATACGGTTAATTTGGGACCTTTTGGATTTAATTTTGTACACTTTTTTGCTCTATGTGTGGCATTTTATCTTGAAATTCTCTAAAGAAAGTTAAGAGAAACTTTGTGCTTTTATTACTTTTCTAGAGGATTTCTTGAAACAAGGAAAATGTCGAAAGATTTTGAAGACTTTCTTTGAAGATTTGAAGACCTTATTTTGAGCTTTGAAGACTAGAAATATTAAAGGAAAGTGATGTGAAGAGGAGGACTTGAGACAATGAGAAGAAAGAAATCAAGATGTTGAATCTTAGCTCCGCCACGACTCGCGTGGTCTCGTCATGAGTTGTGACAAATGGGTGGCCAGAAATCTTTCCTTCTTAGTTTACTATAAATACAAAACCCTATCCTCTCTCTTCACAGCTCTTTTTCTTCTTGCGATTTTCTGGGTTTGAAACCCTAGTTTCTTCTTCATCTTTTCTTAGTTTTGTAGATTAGTTATGTGTTTTCATTATCTAGGCTAGTAATCTCCTTGGGAGCAAAGGATTGAAACTTACTTATCCATGTCTTGAGAATCATTTCTTTCTATTTAATGCTTTCTTCATTGTGTATTTATTGTTCTTGAATTTGGTTGTTGAATACATTAATGGTATTCAAAGTTTGAGTATATGAATTACTTGTATGATTATGTGTCAGGGTTTGGAGAAAGTAGCTATTTTTCCTTTCCTTTGATATGAAATCAAAGGTATGAATTAGAGCTTCTAATATGGTTGATAATTTGATGAATGCTAGATAAATGTGATAATGTCGAATTCTTTGTCCCGTTTGTTTTGTGATGAGAGAAGTTTATGAACGTTGAACGTTATTGACTAATCTCGCGTAAATGCATGAATTGGTTCAATTCTTAGACACGGTGTAGTGTTTATACGTGTTAAAGCTGGTTGATTCTTTGTACTTAATGTCACTAATGAGATACTTTTAGGCATTGAACGACTAAAGGGGTCATTAGTGAGGTTTAGCGATAGATGTCGAATTCACTCTTGTAAACTACTATGAAAAAAGGGTAGAATATTTGTCTTCAAAAGAAGTAGTTAAGGTAGTGAATAGGTTGTGTAATCAATGATGGATAAGTGGTTCGGAAGCAGATACCAATTGCCCCCAAGGTTTTGTCATCTATAATTTTTATCCTTTTTATTAGTTTGTTGCATGATTGGCATAGTTTCTTAACCTTGCTAGTTATCTTGTCTTTAAATTCATAACATAGGAAAACCAACCCAAAACCCCCTTCTTTATATGCTAATATATATATATATATATCTAGGCTTATATCTACCTTTATATGCATGAATCCTTGGGAAAATCTCTCTTCTCTATGGATGACCCCAACTTGTCAATCTACTTAGTTGTATTTAAGAGAACTTTAGGGTTTAAAAGTCTTTGAGAGGTATGACAACGACCTCCCAACTTTGAATGAAAGAAATCAAAAGTAGAGATGCTCAAAATGTTGTTGATACACTCTTGGAAATAATGACAAGGAAAAATATTTCTTATTCAAAATCAAAATTTGATGAAGAGACAAGACTATCATAAGTGATTTGGAGAGATTAAATGATATTATAGAACTACAAACTCTACGGGGATGCCACCATATTTGACACTACATACAAAACAAACAAGTATAACTTTATTTGTTCACCAAAAGTTGGAATCAACAATCACTAGAAGATAACAATGTTTGCTTGTGCATTTAGTGAAAATTAGTTGGCTGATACTTTTGTATGGATTTTAACACTTCCAAGAAGGTAATGGAAGGGAAGGAATCTGTCACAATATTCACACTTCAAGATCTTGCAATGGGCTCAACAATAAATGAGGTATATTATAACTTATGATTTTTTTACTTACATATCTGAACATAGAATATGGTCTGTTATAAATTACAATTGTTACCTTACAATATGTATCAAATATCTTGTAATAATTACTAGTTACTTTAAAACACACGTTTTCTTAGAATGTTGCAACTTTAGAAACTTGTTACTTACCAGTCTAAAAATTGAATATGGTATGTCAAAAACTGCACCGGTTAGCTTAAATTATGTATAATTTATCTTATATGACAAATTAGATACTTGAAAATTTATGTTTTAATCAACTTTCATTTCTGGTACAACTTTCAGGTCTTCAAGAACACAAAGCAGAGGTTGTGCTTATGACACATAAAATAAAATGCAATCCAACCTTATGGAAAATTGAAAAACTCTTTAGACTATTGTATAAAAGGATGTGCATATCCAGCTGAATTTTAAGAGAAATGGAACATAATGGTTTCCAACTACAAGCTAGAAAATAACACATGGTTTCAATGGCTGTATGGTATTCGTGAGAAATGGAGCACAACATTCAGCAAAGATATCTCCTCTGCGGGCATTCTATCATCACAAAGAAGCAAAAGTATCAACCACGCCCTATGCTTCAGTTCAAACAAAACAACTACACTCACTCACTTCTTTGAGCTCTTCAACCAAACAATTAAACAGTAGAGGAGAGATGAAGCAAACAAGGAAAATACATGTGCAAAAGCAAAACAAAACTCTGACAAAAAATAGGTATGTTTACATTTAGATTATTAAGTGACATTAAGTTTTATTTGCCTAGAACTTGAAATTGTTGACCTAAGATATGCATTTGTTCCTAATCTACTAAACCTATACATATTTCTTAATACTGGATCTATACATGTTTGATTAAATATTGCATATCTTTTATATGACTACTGGTTTGGTTAAGCATGCTGCAAATGTTTAGATACTTGCATTATACAAAGGTTTCAAAAAAAATCTCTAGAAATGATAACTAAAGTTAAGTAAGTATTTTCAGAACCACCGTCACAAAAATATGAAGTCAGTCTAGAACATGAAGAATCAAGATATGGGACTGTTGAGTACAAAAAGGAAAATGGACTAGTTAAAGTACAAAGCAAATGATTTAAAGTGTCAGGTATGTTATACTTTCACATTCTTAGAATATTGCACCTCAATTCTATCACTGAAATCCCATAGAAATACATTCTCAAAAGATGGACAAAAAGGCCAAACCAGAAATATGGGATAAGGATTTTGGGCAAGGAACAACGATAAAAAACATCAAGTGTGTAGTTTTATGGCAGAATCATATGACCAAAAAATGCTAAAATTTAGTTATGAAAAGTAAAGGAAACTTAGAAGAGTTCTTGAAGAAATTTTTGACACGTGTTAAACAAGAATAGAAGAATTGTTGGTTTCAAAGACCAATGTCATTGAACAATCAGCCACAAGTGCCCAATGCAACCCCACAATAAAAAGTGCACCTAAGGTACTTGATCCAGTCCAAGTGAAGATAAAAGGAAGAGGAAAAAGGCCGAAGTCGGGCTTGGAAAATAAAAATCCACAGAAAAAACTACTAAATTTGGCACAAAAACACTAGATGTAAAGACACTGTAAAAGTAGGACTATTTAGGATATGTGTTGCATTTATTTACCAATATATTGTATTTTATTTTCATTAAATTAAAAAAATCTATTGCACTGAATATCATAGATAACATGTTGTATTTGTTGGCTTACAACTATGAATTTATGACTTGCAAATATTTCACATAATTTCTTTGATATGAATTACTCTACTGAAAATCATTGATTAAATATAATATTACTTAGCTTACAACTATAATTTATTCACCTATCATTTGAATTTGTTTTTCTATAAGCTCAGTAAATCATTACAATGAATCGTGACCCACCCCTTCCCGAGCGTCGTTAAACACACGAGAGGGAGACTGTTAGGGATCAAATATACGATTTATATAGGGATCAAAGATAAGATTTATATGTTTCTCCCATTCCTACTACTATGCTACCAAGAATGGTAAATAGTGGAAAGTATCGGGGTCATCCACCAAGATGTTAGGAATCTAATAGCTAGCTATGCACAACCGCGCTCGGGTAGTCATTGCGACCACTTTTTAGAAATAAACAGTGTTGGTAAAACAATCATTGGGGGAGGGGGATTTCAACTAACAGCTACAAGTATGCAATCAACGGAATAAACTATATAAACTAGCACTTGGGGGTATTTGTGTAGCATGATCGATAAATGGCTCTTATCCTTGATTCGTTCACATATAAGCATATAAACCTATCTTATGCCTATGTCACATAGTGTGTAGATAACCAGATATTTCCCTTGTCTGTCACACAAGGTACTACCACCAATACATGCATATCTCACTATCTCTATAACCAGGGATACCATCCCCGTCATCTTACTCTCAATGCTAATGCGCCCCCTCATAGAGAAACAAAGACCGCCTAACAGGGAAATACATCGCGTAGGTTGCAACCATTAGATATGAAATTAAGGGCATTACGTCCTAAACACTCAACCATAGATCTCAATCCCTAGGCCTAGAGAGGCAAAGGAATTGATACCTTTTGATAACTCTAAAGTTGGCACAACTTTGTGATTGCTCTAGGTCAACACAACTCTAGTTACTACAAACAATCATGCTCGTCTATTGGGGTGAGCCAAGGGTTTCCCCTCATTGGGATTTTCCAAATTGACCGCCCAACATGTGATTTTTTTGACACAACTAGCCAATTAGAATTATGGTTTAACACATGCAGAGATATTCTCATTTAGGTAACATGAATGCACTCATCTCACCGGTGTTCTTAAACCTACTCCATAATTCTGACACTCCTAAGATAGCAATGAAGCCTAGCAAAATATTACACTACCATACATGCATGGATGTATCATAATAATGGCATAGCATAAATCTCCAAAGACGGGAAAGCACAAATCAAGCACAAATATTCATAGGAATAAAGATACTCCCTCTGTCCTAGCTCTAATTTTAAAGAATCTTTTTCACGGTCTCCAACACACACGTTTGACCATTAATATATTTAACTACGTATTATATCGGTAAATAACAGGTTACTTTTTAGAAACAACCTTTTATGACGAATCCAACGATATCATTTACAACAATATTATAATTTATATCTATTCAAATATGTAGTCAAAGTTTTCTTAGTTTGACTGAATATTTGAATCCTTGTAGTTTGAGCTAGGATGGAGGGAGTATGAGAATCTAAATATCAAAAAGCTATAAATTAATTCATGAATACGAACACTACCCCAAGAGTCATTAACTACTCCCTAAGTATTGAACCCAAATATTTCATTGGATTCAATACCTTTGGGTAAAAGGGAATAAAAAGATGAAAAAAGAAGAAATATAGAGAGAAGAGAGAGTGTCTTCTTTCTCTAGCCTACTCTTGAAGTTAAAACATGACCATAAATTTAAACCCTAAATGACCTTGGTCTATATGGAAACATACGCCAAAAACCCTAGCAGCCGCAATCGGCATGGGAGGGAGGGGAGGCACCTGCCAAGAGAGCCTTGTGCCGGTGCGGCATATTGGCCCTGGCAAACAAAATAGTGTAACCCTGGCCAACTTTATAATTCTCGAGAAGAAAATTACAATGGTGTAACCCTCAAGGGCTGATTTTTCTTACATATTTCATTGAATTTTGTGCAACTCTCGGACAAGAATTCTTCTGTTTTGGACTTGGCCTTCTTGAATCCTTCTTTCTTGGTCCCAATTCATCTAATACCACACTTTAGAGTCGGTTGCCATCAATCTACTACCATCCTTGAAAATGACATTCGATATCTTCTACCATCCTTGCAAATGGTCTTCAAATATCTACTACCACCCTCGCAGATGGCCTTCTACAAAAAATAATGAAAAAGTACTCTCAAGAAAGCTACTAATGAAATCCCAAAGGAAGATCTAGGCGCCTGTGAATACAAAGTGTCCATTAGCTTCAATTAAGTCTACAAAACTTGGGATTTAGATGAGAAACCCAATAATGATCATCTAAACCCGTTGTCGTGTAAACCTAACTAAAACTAGCAAAACAAATATGATAATAAATGTGTTAAATGCATCAACTAACGCATGCTATATGGTGCATATCAAACCACGTAACATAAGAATAATGAAACTTAGTGTTAATAAATATACAAATAGAACTTCTTAACATTCAACGTGCATTTGTTTCATACAAACTTCAGCTATAAAATCCTAACACATCGTTTCAAAGTTTCTTAACCAATCAACCATAAGATCCGGAAGATTGTTTCAGCCATAAACCAATCAGTCAATCAGTCTCAAAATAAACTGATTACAATCCATGAAATACAAATCATCCAAAAACAATTCAAAGATATCAAAATAATTCTTCAATATCAAAGCTACAAATATTCAATTCCATCAATCCCAAGGAATAATGTAGGCATCGAGGAAATGGGTTTCCTTATGAATTAATCAACCATCCTATCAACCAACTCGTGTGTCCTCGGGTCTTTCATAACTTCCTATGTGGTCATGACATACTCAAAATTTTCATTTGAGACTTTTTGGTGTGGTTGTGGTTGCACAATGGAACTAGCATTTTCTTTATCAAGATTATGCACCAAAACTCACATAATAACCTCCATGTCTCGTTTGAAAATGAGACCGGCCTTTTGAACAGGCTGGAAAAAATGCACAAAAATCAGTCCAACAAACAATCTGAAACTTATGACAAAAAAATATGAACTATAAACTGCACTATTTTAATTACAAGTATCATAGGTTTGAAAACAACATGAACTAGTTTGAATTAAGAATCAGAAATACAAAAAATATGACAAAAAAGACTTACATTATGGCAGTTTTATCAATAGCCTCATTGGTCACCAGACAACTTGGAATGCAATATGAAATTATCCATGTCTCTTGAGCAAGGCCATTTGAACCAACATTTGGAGTACCAAACCCCCTAGAACCAACATTTAGAGTACGAATCCCCTCAGAACCAACATTCGTAGTACAAATTCCCTCAGATTCCTGGCTCCCACTTTTCTCTTTGAGCCTGCCATCCTTGCTCAAAGGATACCCACCATCAACCATAAATCTTTTATCACACCCCATCATCTCAACAAAATTAACCCTATTCAACAAAATGTGTTTGACCACTACATGGTCAGTGGCAATCTAATAGGGTCAGACTGACCTCTAAAGAGAACCCCGTAAATATATGATAGCAATAACACAAACATTAACAAATGATACAATTTTGCTGCCAGATTTAAAATTGCCAACACCTTCACATAAACGATCCAGCACTAAACCACACCAATCAAGATGCTTAGTAGTTCCAACATTTTCTAAAGCACCCACAAGCTTAATACCTACCATATTTCTCGTAGTCGAGGCCAAGAAAGTACACATCGCATACATAACAAAATACCTTTTAAACTGATCACCAACACTACTTAGTTTTAGCATTTTCTCAAAAAGATTAATATGTGTAATATAGCCATAGTTACCAACACCTAACTTAGTCCTCCATCTATCCCTAATCTCAACCAAACCCACAGGACATCTCTGAATCCTAGGAATGCAAAATGTACCATACACATCGTCCGGACTAATAATGTACATGTAGATGGCTACTTCCTGAACACGACCCACAGGATCAAACCTCTCAACCAGTCGAGGAAGAAGACATTCAAGAATACGAAGAAGTTCAAACGTCCCCATCCTAATTCTAATAATCCCCCATCCTAAATCAAGAATACTAAGAAGTTCAAAGATTCAAGAATACAAAGATTCAAAATTTGGAAGGTCGTCGTCGTACCTCTCAAAGATACTATTTTTAAGCCCTAAAGTGCTCTTAACTACAACTAGGTAGATAATGGCAAGTCGGTGTCGTCCACGGAGACAAGGAATTTTTCTAAGCGTTCCTTATATAATGGTAAATACTACGCTAGATGTAAAGATATGCATATATGTATAAAAGCACAAAAGAGGGGAGTTTTTGGATTGGTTTTTCTAAGTTATCAATTTAAAGACAAGTTAACTAGCAAACAATGTAAACCTACTAATTAAGCATCAATCACTAAAACGAGGTTAAACATAAATTACGGGATCTTGGGGGTAATTGACTTATACTTCCAAGCCTTTTATCAATAACTGAACATATAATCTATTCAAAACTTTTACTACTAGTTGTGAAGAAAAATCTTCTACCCTTGTTCGATAGTAGTTTACAATAGTGAATTCGACATCTCTCGCTAAACCTTACTAATGACCCCTTTAGTCGTTCAATGCCCAAAGGTATCCCATTAATGGAATTAAGTACAAAGAATCAACAGGTTTGGTAACACTTATAAACACTACACCGTGTCTAAGCATTGAACAAATCATACATTTATACAAGATTAGTCAAGAACGTTCAATGTTCATAAACCTCTCTCATTTGCTACTCAAAACAAACATGACAAAACATTCAAAATTCTTACATTTATTAAGAATTCATCAAATAATCATCAACATTATAAGATCTAACTCATACTTTTGGATTTCATATCAACAGAAGGGAGAATTAGCTAATTTCTCCAAATCCTAACACATAATCATACAAGCAATTCATATACTCAAACTTCCAATATCATTAATGGATTTAACAACCCAATTCAAGCACAATAAA
>JAULKK010322793.1:0-11296 GCA_032355705.1 Rubia peregrina | reverse complement strand
CCCCCCCTCACCACCCGACTACCACCACTACCACCTCTCACAATCCACGCCCACCCCTACCCTCACCATCTAGCCACCACCACTACCCCTCATCCCAGCCCAAACCACAGCCACCATAGTCTTACCGTCGTACCAGAATCCCCTCCGTCGCCCACACCTCCTCCTCTCCCCGCCACCACCATTTTCGCTCGCCACCATACCCCTTCTCCCCCAGCCCCTAAAACCCTAGCCCGTTGCTGCAGCCGAACCCTTACTCTTACTCTCCCCCGCCACCACCATCTCCGCCCGCAACCCAGCCCTCCCCCTAAATCGATTCAATCGATTCCCGCCACTTCACTGCTTTGATTTAGCCGAACACTTCTCGGTGCCACCATCTGCTTCTCCACTGCATCGTCCTGCTACAGCTCCACTGTCCCACGCTGGTGAGACGTGACCCAGAAAACAAAGGGTTAGGTTGTTAGGAGGAAAAACGTCCCACGCAGTTTGAATCGAAAATGAGAGGAAGAAATAAGGAAGTTAGGATTAGGATTTAGGAGAAGAAGATACATTAGGGGTATAATGGTAAATTTACTTCTTATAAAATTAGAGGGGTAAATAGATTTTTCACCCAATTCCGACCTAAATCTGCCGCACATACACTAACTATCTAGAGTTATATTTGCACTTTCAATTATCAAAAGATTATATTTGCACTATTCTCAAATATTTTTTTATATTCTGGATTAATTGCATAAATGGAAGTAAAGCCATCAAGAAAAACTGATTTATTTTAAATCGAAGTTAAAGTAGTTAAGTAACCTAACTTAAGTGCAAGGTAAATTTTACCTATTATATTACTCAAATATTTTCCCAGTATGGTATGAATATTTGATTTTCATAAAAAATAAAAATATATTAGTTTCAACTTTAGCTTCTTTTTTGAAAAAAATGTATACAAATTAAGTTGTTTTATAAAAAAAATCCCGCCATTCTTCTATAACACTAATGTTAGATGAACAACCAATTGATTAGTAACACTTCCAACAAATCCTAATCTTTAATGCCGCTGTCCAGGAGGATCCCATCACCAACAACTCAGGCGGCCTCACACACATTCCATCTCTACTCAGATTTTAACCCGAAAGAATGATTTTCTGTACTGATTCTAATCTTACTGAATGAAATAAATAGAGTAAAAAGGTAAACTAGGTATAGTAGAACTCTAATCTAGTCATGAACCTAATTCATAATCAAATCAAATCATCATATTGACTTATTCTAACACCCCTCTCAAGCGAAGTGTCGGATGCTCGCCGACGCAAAGCTTGGATCGAAAAAAATTGAACAGCGGACGAGAGAGCCATTTGGTGAAGATGTCCGCAATCTGAAGAGCACTAGGAATATGAGCAACACACAACTTTCCAAAAGCAACCAACTCTCGAACAAAGTGATAATCGATGTCGATGTGCTTTGCCTGTTTGTGAGCAACTGGATTATGAGCTAAGAAGATAGCGCTACTATTGTCATATAACAGCAGCGGAGAACCATGCAAAGGAACTCGAAGATCTCGGAGCAAATGAGTAAGCCAAACAACTTCTGAAGCAGTGTTGGCAAAAGTACGATACTCAGACTCAGTGCTGGAATGAGAAACTGTTGGCTGTTTCTTGGCACTCCAGGAAACAAGGTTCCCAGTAAGAAAAACATCGTATCTATAAGTTGAAAGATGAGTCTTCAAACAACGAGCCCAATCAGCATCAGAATACCCCAACACCTCTGGAGAACTGGCAGAATGAAAAGAAAGACCAAAATACAGAGTACCCTGAACATACCGTAAAATTTGAGTAACAACATCAAAATGATCGTCCCTAGAATTCTGAAGAAACTGGCTGACAGTGTTGACCGAGAAATCCAAAACAGGACGAGTGATGGTGAAGTACTGAAGAGCTCCAACTTGAGAACGATACAAAGTCGGATTTTGAAATGATGGACTAGTCGAACTGTGCAGCTGAGAACCTGGCACAAATGGTGTAGAGAATGGTGCAGCATCAGACATCCTTGCACGAGTGAGAAAGTCTTGAGCATACTTTGCTTGTTCAAGAAGTAAACCCGATGAAGTAAGTGAAATTTCAAGGCCAAGAAAGTAGTGAAGAGTGACGAGATCCTTAATCTCAAACTCACGATGCGTCCGATCAATGAACTGCCTAATGAGAGTTGAATCGTTCCCTGTAAGAATGATGTCGTCCACATATACCAAGAGATACAATAATGATGATCCTCTCAAAAGAACGAACAGTGAGGGGTCAGCTGAGCTACACTGAAAACATGTTGAGTCAAATAAGTACTGAAGCACCGGAACCAAACTCGAGGAGCTTGCTTAAGTCAGTAAATGACCTTTTGCAAGCGCAAACATAATCTGGATGAACATGGTCCTTGTATCCAACAGGTTGCTTCATATAAACCGAAGCATCGAGGACACCATTAAGAAAGATGTTCTTGACATGTAGATGAAATAGTCAGGAGCGCATGGTAGCAATGACGAGAACTGTCCGAACTGTTGAGGCTTTAACCACAGGACTGAAAGTGTGATCAAAGTCAAAGCCTAAAATCTGCGAGAAACCCTGTGCCACAAGTCTAGCTTTATGACACTCAATAGTTCCATCTGGTCGATACTTCAGGCGATAAACCCACTTGGAGCCAACAATGTTGATGTCCGAAGGTCGAGGCACTAAATCCCAAGTGCACTGGCCACAGAGAGATTCCATCTCATCATTCATGGCAGAAACCCAAGCCAGATCCTGAAGAGTAGTGCGATAATCTATGAGCTCAGATTGAGCAAGTAGAGTAGTAGTAAGACTGTTAGCAACGATATCAGAATAATCTCTGTGCGGAATTACTCCAGTCGCCAATCGAGTCGCCATATGATGAGTGCGAGGCCGAGGTGGAGAGACCAAATGAGCGGGCCCGGCCGATGAAGCGGCTGCTGGTGAAGGGGCTGGTGAGGTGGCCGGGGAACCGGGTGGGCTAGTCGGAGAACCAGGTGAGCTGGTCGATGATGAGATATGCAAAGAAGGATGTATCATAGCTGCCACTGTATGGTCTGAATCAGCAGAGCAGACAGAACATGGTTTCATAGTCGGTGAGGATGATAACATCGATGAGCCGAGAGGACGAGTAGGAGGAGACACCATAGTGGAAGAAGTAGGGATATTAGTTGTTGTATCAGTGGGATCCAAAAAGGTAGAGACATGCAGAGATGATGGAGGTACTGAAGTAGAACCATCAACATAAGGGAAGAAAGTGTCGTCAAACCAAGCATGACTGGTGACATATATCTTTCCATACGTAGGATCCAAATATTGATATCCCTTGTACTAGGAGTTGTACACAAGAAAGATACAGGGAAAAATGTGAGGAGCAAGTTTGTGAGCTGTATATGAATGAAGATAAAGGTACACACGACAACCAAATGCATAGAAGTTCGTGTGTATAGGAACTCGACAATTGATAACTTCATGTGGTGATCGTCTGTCAAGGACAGGAGTAGTCAGTCAATTTATAGTATAAGCAGTTGCAACAAAGGCGTGAGGCTAGTGAGAGAGAGAGAGACATGAGAGTGGTATAACATGGATAGGCCCATCTCAGCAATGTGGCAATGCTTGCGCTCATCCCGACCGTTCTGCTCAGGAGTATACGGGAAATAAATTTGATGGTGAATGCCTTGTGTCTGAAAGTGAGAGCATAAGCGACCATTTACGAACTCAGTCCCCCATCACTCTGAAACACCTCAATGATGGAAGAGAACTGGCTCTCCACAAAAGCCTCAAAATGGCGATAAACATTCCAAAAATAAGATTTGCGATGCAGTGGGTAAAACCAGGAGAGTTGGGAATGATCATCAAGAAAAATAGCATAGTAGGAGAAATTATTAGAAAATAAATTAGGAGAGGGCCCCCATAAGTCACAGTGAACTAGATCAAGTGCCCTAGCGGCATGTTTATCATATGTATGAAAGAATAAAAGCTTCCCTTTAGACTTTTCACATACACCACAATGGTAGGTTTTGGTAAAATCGATGAGACTAATAAAGATCCAGAAGATCGCAATCCAGAAATAACGGAATGCGGTACATGACCAAGTCTAGCATGACAGATTTCAAAAGACGCACGCGATTTATTTGATTCCACTAAGATAAATAGATGCACCATAGTCTAAAACATAAAGATCATTTTCACCGTGACCATGACCCAAGGTTTCACTAGTAATTTTATGCCGAATAGTAAATGAGCGATCATAAAAGCAGACAACAACATTTAAATCCTAAGTTAATTTTCTAATTGAAAGTATTTTTTTAGTGAGGGCAGGCATAATTAGCACATCATAAAGAGAGGATTTAGAAATTCGAGAATTACCAACATGAGTAATATGGAGTTAAGAACCATTACCAACATATACGCTAGAAGAACCATAGTAAGGTGCGACATGATCAACAGCAACAGGGGACAACGCCATATGTTTTGTGGCGCCAAAATCTACAATCCACTTGGAGCCATGGTGCTTGAAATCAGAGATACCATCAAAATAAGACATAATAGACAATGAAAAATTATAGAAAAAGTTGCGTCGGAGCTGCTGAGCGCGTCTTTACACGCGTAGGTCAAATAGTGCGGCTCGAGGATAACACGCGCAATATACTGTGCGCACGTTGATGACATGAGCAAGGTGCTGCTTGAGCGTGGATCGTACGCACCAAATTAGACCACCTAAGTGGATGATGGTGCTTTAGATGTCGCCGCTGAGAGCCAGAGACCGCCGCTGAGAAGATGAATCCAGAAGAACATCGTAGATGAGGCCAGAGATTATGATGGAGATGATGTCAGAGATGACGTTGTTGGCCAGTTGCAGGAGATGATGCCGGAGGCGGCTAAAGATTTTCCTCCGTAGAGAACGATGACCGGAGAGAGAAAGAAGTTGAGCCAGAGAGAAAGAAGTCGGGCCAAAGACGCTCGCTGGAAATGGGAACTGCCAGTGATAAATTATGCCGAAGAAGAGAACTGGCCGACAGAGATGAATCGGAGAAAATGACCACTTGAGAGGCTTCAGAGATGAAGAGCTCGTGAAATGTTGCCGGATTCTGATTTACTGAACCAGAGGACCTGAAGACACCGGAACCTGAAGATTGAATAGGATTAAAGGCTGCTGAAAGTTGGCCGAATGTGCCAGAATTTGACCGGTATTTCGCCAGGATCCGGTGAAGATTTGGTCGGCCGGAAAAGAGAGAGAGAGAGAGGCGGCTGAATTGAAAATAAAAAAATTGGGTTTTAGGATAAAAAAAAACTTGCTCTGATACCATGAAAGAATGATTTCCCGTACTGATTCTGATCTTACTAAATAGAATAAATAGAGTACAAAATGTAGACTAGATCTAGTAGAACTTTAATCTAGTCATGAACCAAGTCCATAATAAAATCAAATCATTATATTGACTTATACTAACACAACCCCTAGCTTCTTGTTGTCAATTAATCTTCACCGTTAACCCCGCACACTCACTATCCCTTCCTTCACATTTCGTCATCGCCAAAGTTCGATGGTAAGGATTTTTTACCACCGCAACTGGTTGCTACCACGAGAGTTACGTGGTGGTCGCGATAGAGATCTCAAACGAAAAAAACCAGATGATCGACGGGTCCTCAACGAGGCTACTACAATGGAACTCGACAGGACGTCAAGAAGGGCATCACTGTTAACGAGGAAACTCAGCGAATTTGGGCTCACTCTTCAGGACTCGACGAATCGACGCTCATTCTCACACTGGTTCCAACTATTCTCCAAGTTGGGAGAAATTGAGTCATAATTCATTCTAACACTGGCTTTTAGGGATAATATAGTATATTATGCTTACTATTTCTTTGTAATTGAGATTATCTCGTATAAAGTTGTGTAAGGTATTCAAACTATTCATATTGACATATAGCTTTGGATTCCCGAACATTCTCATTACTTTCGGTTCAGATTAAATAAAAAGTAATAGTAAAGATTGTATAAATACAATTGTTTAAAGATGGAAAATGACATAGGATACTTAATACAATTTTTAAAACTTTTATAGGGTGTGATTGGCATAGTTTTGCTTATAAGCAAAATTGACTTATTTTGAAAGTAGAGGTGGACCTTGTTCAATTTTCCCCAAAAAACAACTTCTACTTCTTAAATAAACACCTTTTTAATAGTTTACCAAACGCTAGAGAGGGGCTTAACTTATAAACAAAGCAGTTAGGGTGTGTTTGGCGGGGATTATACGTGCAGTGCTTATAAGCTAAGCATCTTTTTAGTGTTTGGTAAATTGCTTTAAAAATGCTTATTTGAGAACTGGCTTCCTTAACTATTAAAATAAGCCAGTTTTGCTTATAAGCACAGCTCTGCAAACACAACTTATAAGCCCTTTCAAAAATACCTATAATCTCTTATCTCACCATAACTTATGGCAAGATGATATATTATTCTTTTTTAAATCAATTAATGATACATTTGAAGACAACAAAAGTGGGGTGATTGATCATTTGATAATACAGTGAAATACCATTGCGTGTTGCGCGATATTATTAATTAAAATATTATGATTAATTTTTTTAACTTGTTGTGTCTTACATTTAAATTGAAAATAAAAAAATTATTTAAAATTTTGTCATTTAAGGTAAGCTATATGAGATAGTTAGAAATAATTAAATAGAATATAATAAAATTTAATTATTTTTTATAATATTTCATTCGAATAATTTAAAAATAATTATTTATATGTTGAGATTCATTATAAAAGGCTATAATAATTATATGCTTCTCATTGCAATAAATAAAAGTAAATGTCAAATGACCTTTTTTTTTGAAATGTTACATACGAGCAACCGAATTACATATTAACATCCTAATCTAGGACCTAACTAGGAGACACCACCATTGAATCTATTGAAACTCAGTGGAGCATGAAACTCCATCCATTTGATAGATAGGGACGCCCTCCTGAGAACACCCAAACGCTACACCACCAACGAACCGCTGCCACCGAAACTGGAACCACCACAATTTCACCGTCATTGACCACCTGCAGGTTGGAAAACCACAGCAGAACCAGTTGGTGCCAGCCAAGATCTCCAACGCACTTCACGTCAAGGTCTCAAGGGGTTTGATTGGCCTCGAAAACATTTAGACCACATTGTTCTGTGGAATAATTGGCGAGACCACATGCTGAGGGGCGCCCCAGATTATGCTACCATCGCATACCATTCACCTTATATGGCATGGTATCGTAGCAACACTCGATTGTTAGTAGGTAATCCAGCCCATCGTCCTGCTCACGGTGTTAGATCAGTTGCTGCTGTTCACGAGTTATGGGTACGTTTTTAATGATTTGTGTCCTTATGATGTCTCTCGTATTCTTGCATTTTTCTAACAAAAACCATTTCTTGGGCTGATAGCTTCGCCCAGATTCATAATATTCTCACTGATGCAATGCCAAGCCTTGGTTTGGATGGTGATTCCTTGCGGGTGTTCACAGAGGCGTCTCAGTTAACATCATATGCTTTTCACATTGGTGGAGAGGATAGGCGGTTGGCATCGCCTCAGGGTGGAGAGGCTCACGATGGTGGAGAGGCTCATGGTGGTGGAGAGTATCACGATGGTGGAGAGGCTCACTATGGTGGCGAGTATCACGATGACGAGACTTTCAATTCTTCCATATTAGATGAGCCAATTCATCCAACTTATTAGATGGGATCATCCTCTACCCCAGTAGCTAGACATAATGTTACCCGGTATTATTTCCAGAAGCGCCGTCGTTAGTAGACTGTTATTTTAGTGATATTGTCTTTCTTATGTTGTGTAACCTAAACATTAGCATCATGCTACAACCTTCCATGTTAGCTACTTTTGATTACAATCCAATGTATTTACCCATTTTGTTGAACTTCATTTTTTCTCATTTTGGTGGATTATAGTATTTAAAAACTAGCTGAAAAAAGGCTACTGAAAAATTACAAATTATAGTATTCAAAAACTCGCTGGAAAAATGCTACAAAACTCTAATTTTCAAAAACTGACTTTGAAGTCGAAATTTGAAAACTCGACTTTAAAGTCAAAATTTGAAAACTCGACTTTAAAATCAAGTTTCATAATTTTGACTTTAAAGTCGAGTTTTCAAAACTCGACTATCATACTTCAGGAAATTTAAAAAAATCTAGATATTTTGGGAAATTTAACTCAAAAAATAATTATTCTGGTAATTGATTCCATAACATTGCTAGGGTGGATAGGCGAGAATTTTTTTTATGTGGGGGTTTATTGTATGTGGGGTATGACCCAAATCAGATGATATCACGTACTTCCTCCATTCCACTCTAAATTGCTTATTTTCCTTTTTGGTCTGTCCCACTTTAAATAGCTTATTTTAAAATCTTTCCTAAACAGTAAAAAATTGATAAGTACAATTTTACCCTTTGATTTTACTAAATTTCAGCAAAACAATTGACATTATTTTTACTTTTAATTATGTAAAAGCAACAAATTAAACTAACCTAATAAAACTAAGTTACTAAAACTGAACGCCTAACTAACAATTCAAATTTCATGTCAGTTGAAAACCGGACTTCAATTTACTCTCTCTACATTGACTCTTGTCATTTTTTCTCTTATCTTTTTCTTGAATGAAAAAACTCGAGAACCACCTCCTTTCCTCTTCCCCTTGACAAACCAGACAACCCTAGCTCAGAAAATCCACCCTCCGTCTTCCCCATGTCGAATGGAAACCTAGGTCACACACCCGGCAGGAGCTTGCAGTTCTTTCCCCATACTGCAGCACCACTTGGAACCCTAGATGACTTACTTTTCGATTCCCAATTTATGGGTCCAGAGGCCGGTGAGGACGACCTCTTCACTGATTCGCAACCCATCGATGATAGGGGTGGTTCTCCAACGAACTTGCGATGAACATCGCTTGTGTGCCTGATACAGAGGCTCCCGCAGTAGATCGTGACCTGGGCCAAGGTTTTAGAGGTTTCATCAACAGCTCTCTTCCGGCCTTGGCTTTTGGTGTCGGCGATGGGAAAAATGAGGGACCGACGACTGCTCCGATGGAAGCGCCGATTCAATGTCACGGCGGCAGCGACAGATTGGTCTTCGCCTCAGAACTAGCTGCTGCAGAGCAGTTGGAGACCCCAACAAGGGCATTCGATGACGGCTCCGATAAAATTGAGGGACCGACGGCTTCTCCGAGGGAAGCGCAATTGTATGTCCCGGTGGCGGCAGAGTCATGTCTTCCAAAGGGCAGCGTCCCCGTTGGACTGATTCAGCATCTTTGGCGGGAGATAGTTTTTCTGATATGTCGGATGTGTGGCAACTTCAGACTCCAGCATCGGTGTTCGATCTCCTCCGGCGCCGCCGTTCGACAACCTCCGTGGCGACGACGGCAGCCATCTCCGGACAGCAAGTTCCAGCTCCGGCAGCCGATGCTTGGGCAGAGTTCGAGCATAGTCTCTCTTTTAGGGCACTCTGAGGGTGGGTTTCACAGCTGGGGAATCGATCTTTGCTTCCCCAAATAAACGGTCGGTGTGAGTTAATGCAATTTTCAAAATTTCAGACTCATCTTAATTCCTAACTATTTCTGGTTCTTTCTCAGTTTCAAGGTAGCAGCAACCGGGGGGGCTCTAGGCCCCTATTAGAAGCCTGGCTGGATTGTGTTTTAGAGGTTAATAATTTTGTCTTCAAACAAATTCGTTTTGGTCAATTTTCACTTATTGCAATGCCTGAGTATGTTAGCTCAGTTATGTGTCCTACAATGTTGTTGTTACTGACTATGTTAGCTCAGTTATGTGTGCTAAAATGTTTCTGTGCCTAAGTATGTTAGCTCAATTTTTTGTGTGCTGAAATATTATCGTGCCTGACTATGTTAGCTCAGTTATGTGTGCTAAATTATTGATGTGCATGAGTATGTTAGCTCAGTATGTGCTATTTCGATATCTGTTATGCATTGATTGATTATATGAGTTGTCTCTGGTTCCTAGAAATGTGGTACCAGGGAAGATTTGTAGCCTTGTTCAGTAATGTGAGGTTATATAGCTTTGGGACCAAAAAAATAAGTTTGTTATGAATTTGTAGGTCGAACTTGTCCAGTGTTATTTCTGAAGGGCTGCTATGAGTTTATGGATGAGTGTTTCATGTGATATGCAACCAAGGGTAGTTGAACCATGTAGGATGGATTTTTAAAATCATTGGACTATGTTTGTAGCCACTGCCTGCAGGAATACTTGAATAAAATAACATTTTTTTAAAACATTGTCTTTAATACAAGATGATGGGGTGTTGCAGCACGAACATGGCCATTGATTACACCATGTTCACTAGATTAACAAAAGCATGCAACACGATCATTTTCAAAAGTTGCTTAAACTGAACTCGTTAACCTAGTTGCTGATTTTCACCGAGTGTGGCCAGCTCTGTCACTATCTTTGCTATCTTCTCAGTCTTGTTGTGGCTTGTTAAGAACTCAACAGTCTCTCTAACCAGCTCTATATCTGCATCTAAATCGTTCTGTAGTAAACCAATACGTGCAAGTGTGTCTTTCTTTTATGTGTGGGATTGCAAACATGTTGCTTCCCTTGCATTTCATAATCTCAACCATTACAGCCCGTAGGGAGATAAATATCTTGTTCACTGTCTCATCCTTCATTTCCTCATAAGCTTTATCCACAACCTCCACTAGTTCTACCACAGTACTGCATGCCTTCTCTTGCTATAGGTTTTGAATTGAGCGGAAAAAAACCCAGGTCTAGTATGTTCAAGTCCGGTGAGTTTAGTGGCTGGGAGTCAATGATGAACTGAAACCCATCTGTATTACAACCCTTATAAACTCTTGGGTTCCACTTGTAATGTGTGAAGCTGCATTATCTTGCTGGAGATAAATTCTTTTGCATGAACCCGGAGGCCATTTGCGCTTTATTGCTGGTATTTTCTACTTCACTAGGCATTCTGTGAGCACATCTCTATTAACTTTGAGTTTAGCCTTTGTCTCCATTGTGCCTCTGGGCCTATTTTTGCTTTTCCTATGTGCTTCAACCTCATCCGTGAGTGGAAATATGCCAATCTTGCCATCGAAAATTACATCTCCATTTGGCGCAATTAGAGGCCTAGCAACAGCACAAACAAACATAACCTTGGGAATATATCCTCTGTGTTGAGCAGTTCTATATGGGTTGTCCTCATCTGGTAGGAGAATGTAGTTTGCTGATTTTTGCGATAAGTAAAACCATTTTTCATCAAGATGCACAAC
>JAULKK010322783.1:0-11297 GCA_032355705.1 Rubia peregrina | reverse complement strand
AAAATATTTCTGGGATCAAACTTCAATTTTCTCTGGTAAAATTGTGGCCATTTGTCTCCAAAATGGTCTATCCATTCATTTTGGCTGGTGTAATGTGGAAGATATTGCTTCACTTTGATCCCTGCGTCTTTGCAGAACTTTAAGATTCTTCGATTTTGATCGCTCATGTACTCTAGGGTTTGTGTTTCTTCGGCGTTGTCCAAAGCTGACCTTAGCAATGCTACGAGGTAGAAGACATCTTCATCTGGGGTTACCACCGAGGTGTTTCCATCCCACCTAGAGACAAAATGAAGTAAGAGTTAGGTCACATTTTCCCCATCTAATTACACTGAACTAAACTGAATAAGCACATCGAAAAACAGCAGTACTATAACTTAATTAAATTGAATTGATTAAAGTAACTGAATTAACGCGCTGATAAGTTGAGAATAACTTGACCTTACGATAGTATAGCCGTATAAACTCATATAGCTTAGAATAATGCACCATGTCGTGTAAAAATGTTGTCTTGCTAACAAACCTGTTGACTAGAAAGAGTTAAGAGAGTATGTGTGTGATTGGTGGGGTTGTGCTCATTAACAAAGCTGAATTCTTTTGAAATATGGGGAGACCAAAATTTGTTTTTCTCCAAAAATGGTTTTTGCTTTTAAAATAATCTACTTGCCAAACAGTTTAAAATACTTAACTTATAGCCAAATCACTTTTAATCATTTAGTAAGGCCAAAAAATAGCTTGTTTTAAAAGAATAAGTTATTTTGGGGAAAATTGAAATTGATCTCCCTCTACTTTCAAAATAAGTCAATTTTACTTATAAACAGAGCTACATCAAACACACTCTACATCTCTCTCTTTAATTTCCCTATGTGATAGTATTAACTTCTCAACACCATATTTTTTACAATTAAAGTATTTTTAGCACCTAATAACATCCTTCCATCCTAAAATAGCGTTCTTACTTTCTTTATTAGAAAATTTCAGAAAATAAAATAAATTGGAGACTGAAAATAAAGAGGAGAAAATGTACTTCCTCCGTCCCTCTGTTTTTGTCCTATCATATTTTAAAGTTATTAAAATATCAAAAAAATAGTTTGTGAATAAAAAATTATTTCATCTTTTTTTTTCTACATTCAAAATTATACAAAAAATTGAAGTAAGACAATAATATAGGGAAGCCAAATAAGACAGGTACGACAGGACTAAGGGAGCAGGATATAATTTTTGTTTGGACATAAGGACATGGGTAGGGAGCCCAATAGTAGAAGGCGGAAATGGCTGGCAGGGCCCAATAAGACTGTACTAACGGCAAATAGTTCTGTTGGTTAGTTTGTTAGGGACGGACGGGCCCACAGGAAAGATTGGGCTGACACGAGGATCTCGTAGCTTGGCCCATTTTCTGTTGGGTTTCAGTCATAATAATTATGACATTTACTAGTTGAGTAATGATACTGTCAGTGAAAATTCATAGTGAAACATCAAAGTGAATGATTCGATATCAATAAAAATATCAAATCACTAATCACATTCCTAAAAGAGTGTAACTAACAATGGCTGCCTTAGTCATTTTCCTAATGCCACATCATTCAATATGATGTTTCACTATAAAGTTTCACTAAAAATATCATTACCCTTACTCTTTAAACTTCAGCCCGACATATAAAAAACAATTCCTAGCACTCTACCCATATGCCATGTTTGGCGTGTTGCATCTTGTCCACGTGTCCGAACCCCTCTGCCACGTGTCACATCATAAACCGCCTAACTTCTAACAAACAAACAACTATTACTAAACTTCACAATTTTTCCCTGTAAGGTTTTTATTTATTTTTATGGATTTTTTTATGCTGAAGGGGAAGGAAAAGTGGGGAATTGAAATGATCTGGTAATAGAACACTCATAAATTTTAGTTTAAATAAGTAACTAGAAACCTTCAACTGACACACACATAAATAAAAAGTAAGACCCTTATATAAGGACGAAAGGAGTATATATTTTCTTGTACCAACATAACATTTCATAAAAAATTTCACGAACATTTTTACGTGCTAATGTGACATGCAAAGTTAAAAATTGAAACATGTTCAAATTTTAGCCCAAACAAAAATATAGGAATCTTTGGTTAAGTAAGAACATTATGCAAGGATGGAGGGAGTGTGTTTTCTCGAATTGGTCTTTTACTAAAATGAACTAAAATAAATTTAATATGGTAAAAATAAGAATAATAAATCAAAACTAAACTAAACTTAATATTACCAGTTTAAGTTTGCATTGAACTAAAATGAGATAAACTGAAATGCAAATAAGTTGAATATAATAAGATATTACTTTAACTCAATATTATTCAATTCTATTAGACTAATTTGAATTTCATGAAATAAAATTTTGTTCCATTTTACTTATTTTATTTATTTATTTAGTTCAATTCAATCAATTAACGTGAAAATAAAATATCAATAAAGTACTTATTTAATTTATCTATTTTTCATCATATGAACATTTTATTAACACGAAAGACATAACGTGCACTCTCCTCACAGAAACGAAATAAATTGAATTGAATTTATAATTAGAATGAATGAGGACAACATAAAGGGATGAGGGACTACCAAATTACCAATGCAACAAAGATTAGATTATGAAATCCATTGATTGGGATATAATTATCATTCTTAATTCTTACTTAGCGCCGCCCGACACTTACTTTTCAGTTCAACTAGTTTGTTTAGTGTTTATTACAAACGGTTTTTGGAGTTATTACACAAAATCAAGATTTACGAAATCTCGATAGTACTTCCAACTAATTATGATGGCCAAGTGCAGAAGCCACTACATTTTTTTTCCTGTTTTATCTCATTCATGATTATAATATTTTAAAATTTAAATTATATAAAAAATTATAGGTTTAGGCCCTGTTTTCAAGAGTTTATCTATACTTTAATTTAGTTCAATTCAAATCAATTTAGTAAAAATCTAATTCAGTAAAATTTAGTTTCAATTAGTCACGTTCTTTTTTTCAACAAACTTATTTTCAGTTCAGATCAGATCAGTTCAGTTCAAATAAGGTGAAGAGAACGTGGCCTTACTTGTTTTTGTTCATGGGGTAGATCAAAATCGGACCGCTGGCTTTGTTCCCCAAAATGCCCTTGAAAACTCCTCTGTCAAATTCTGCCATTTGGGATTTTGGTATGAACAAATTTAGCCAGGGGTGTGGGACCTCCCACAAGCCCTTGGACCGGAGTTTCAACTCGGCCTTGTGAACCCGGTCCAGGAAGTCAACGTACGGCAGATCTGTGGTGAAGACCGTGTTTGGTATGAAATTTAATTTCTTCAGCAAAGCCTCAACTTCCTGCATTAATTAAACATTAATCACGATTAATCAAAGTAATTAAGTACAGATGAAACCTTCTTTTGTCAGGAATCTAGGATTTTTATCAGGTGGATGGGCGGTTAAGATTTGTGTTCAATAGTTTAATAACTCGTAATCATTAAAATCAGAGAGAATATATAATAACGTTGGTGACATTACACAAGATCTTCTATGATCTCTTAAGCTAATCAATCGCAATATGATATTCGCAACAAATATTCGGCATGCACTACCCGAGACAACGATGTTAGTAGAATGTTCCAACTTGCAAGGTCCTAGTTTAAATGTATTTTAATTTAGTACTCCTAATTAAACTAAGTACGTCTCTTTGGTGACGGTCTTTCCATAAGTTTTTGAAAAAATTAATGTTTAAACGATAAATTAGAAAAAAATTAGAAAAAAAATTTAGATTGCATTATTCGGATCATAAACGTATAATTACTGCATGCTGCATAGTAAATTTTTAATATTGCAACTAATTTTTTTTACCTTTATATAATTATAATTGAACTCCGTCATTCCATATGCTTATGGAGAGACGGTCTTTCTCAAGACTTTGCTAATTAAATTCACACATAATATATTTTTATTTTCCATAAATATGTTTAACTGTTCATATGTCTAACCGTTTAAAAATAATGGTGCATAAAAAAATTAACATTTTAAAAATTACTCGGTACGATAAATCTAACAATATCAATCAAATATGTTATGGCATACTTATATATTCATTCAAATATATATAATTAAAATTTAATGATTTTTTTATAGAGAGAATATTGTTGTGAGGGAAAAATAATAAACTTTCTTTTTTCGCTTAGACCTAGCAAACACTTTAATTCATGTGTATAGGTTCATCTTTAGTTGCTTTTGCTTTCCTAATCACATGCAAACCACAAAAACCACATAACAACGTTACTTCATGTGCATAGATAATTAAACAAACACTCATGTATATATTCTCCAAGTTTTTTTAAAAAAGAAAGTCTATTCCAATATAGAAAGAGAAAGTCTCAGTAAATGTGACATTTCCATAAATTTATGAACAGTTCATAGTGGCTTTAAAAAAATGTTATTTTTAAAAATAAAATTTAAATATTGTATGTAGAAGTTAAACAAGTAATAATATGTTTTTGAATATGAAAATATTTTTATTTTTTAAAATTTAGTATGTAATTTAATAAATGCAGTGTATAAGGTTAAAAACAAGCGGTCAGATATATTTGAAAGTAACGAAAAAAGCAGATATATTTTATTAATTACCTGATCAATGGTATCATCAGTATCGGAAATCATGTAATTTTTGGTAACTTCCAAACAATATAAGACTCCTCCTTTGCCATCAGAATTGAAGGACGAGATCTTGACTGGGTTTTTGGGTGAGAAAAATGAAGATCTCCAATTATTGACGAGACCTTCGTCCACAATCACAAAACCCTCAACATAGTCAAATTTTTGGCCCTCGGCCTTCCCTTGCAATGAAATGAGGTACTCTTGGTCACGTGTGAAAGCTGAGAAATTCGAGTACAGTACTCGTATCCACCTCACCTACAATTGCAAAAACGATTATACTCAAATTTGATTAACAATACGACCCGTTATTAGAAACACGACTCTTATTCTGACATAAACGCTACCATCTGAGGTGCGGGTTCGAGAGCGATCCGTGCCCTGGTGATGATCCCGAACTGTCCTAAGCCACCTAGTACGGCATGGAAGAGATCCGAGTTCGTCTCCTCCGAACATGTCAAATGTTCGCCCTTTCCTGTTTTTTTGTCAAAAACATGTCGTCTACGTTAATTAACTTAATCTCAGCTCAGCTCAGATTAATTAATGTTGGTAATGCTACAGAGACCCGACAATGATTACAGCCAAAGTACATTGATTATGCTGCAAATCATGGAGATTAAAATAATGATTAATCCGCTAATCAAAAGTGTGTATAGAAACAAAACAACCCATGTGGGGATTTGCTGTTGACAACGTCAAGTTCTGGTTCGATGACATTACATGCACCTAAGACAAACGAGTCCCCAACTAAAGCCACCTTTAATTCTAATTGGCCCGAAAAAATAATATAAAATAATCAAAACAGCGAAAGTAATTACCGCTTTACAACATTATCCAGCCTTAACTCAACTTAATCACCTCTTCTACTTGTATGCCACTAAATTAGTTAGCCTAAAAATAATACTCACTCCGTTCAGTTAGTTGCGGCTCATTACTTTTTGGCACGCAAAATTTCAAAATACTAAATGAACGGTAGAAATTAAAATGAATGTAAGTGAAGTAAAACAAATAGATGAAAATATTCTAAATTTTTTACCCTTTTCAGTAAAAAAAGAAGAAGAGTCAAATGGAAAATATGCCGAAATTATCCAACACGTAATTAGAGTTTTGTTTGTAAAACTCTTCCCGTTTTCTTAAGTTTGGCACGTTGGGTGGTTTAGGTGTTGTTTTGATTACGTAAATTGAAAAATGTGGAGAAAATCGAGCTTGAAAAGTGAACAGTTTAACGTGTCAATAATTTTATTAAGATAAACTAAAATTAAAAGTGTGTCGAATTTAAGGAAACAATGGACGAACCTGTAACGACATCGAGTTCGTGGACATTGCTGATCTGAGGGCCGTGATTGAACGCCTGTCCGCTGATGCCAGCATTCGACAACGTACCACCCACGGAAAGGTACAAGTAATCTGTCCACGATTTGGGTGCGAGTCCATGCTCTAAGGTGGAGCCGAGCACATCTATCCATAACTCCCCGCCCCATACATCCACGTACATGGACTTCTCCGAAACAGACAGCGGTGCAATCCGCCGCTGCCCGCTCATCTGAACCACCACGCCGTCCGCCACCATCGCCTGCCCGTTGATGGAATGCCCGTGCCCGCGCGCCGACACGGCGAAGGAAGCCGACTCGTAGGCGGATTTGACCAGACGCGCCACGTCATCCCCCGACGCTGGGTGGAGCACCCCCAGCGGCTCGGCTCGATGCATGCCGCCGAAGTCGCTCGCCGCCGCCTCGATGTCCGACCAGTCCACGCTGAGCCGGAGCAGCTCGACCGGGTCCAACGTTAATCCGACCGTTGAAACCAAAGCGAAAACTAACAAAAGCAGCTTCGAAACCGCCATGGATTCCGTGTGGGAGTAGAACTCGGAGCCCCGGATTCAGGGGTGTATTTATAGAGAGAAAACGGGCACGCGGATTCAGAAAACGCAATCCGGATCACGCTTTTGGCGATTTAGTACGCAACATGCAGAGATTTTGTCCCGTCTTTTGACGCGATCGAATCGAATCGAATCGAATCGAATATATTTTTCTTTCTGGTTTTAGAAAGCCTTGTGCTGCATGAATGACAGTAGAGAGAGAAAGGAGAGAGAGAGAGAGAATGGGTTCCGGGTCCGGGTCGGGGTCGGGTGGTGTCTAGGAAACTTGGTGCAGGTTTTGCATTTATAGGACAAGTGAGACGGGGGAGTGAACTATTCACGTGCGAGGGGATGAGGGTGACACGTGTGAGGTGCGGGTGGGGCCCGGGGAAGGTGTGGGGCCGGGGAGGGATACGGATCGGCGTTGGGACTCGAGCAGGGGAACCTTCACGTGGACGACCATTGTAGTAGGCACGCATCAGCATTCATATTCTTTCCTCTCTTGCAATGTCGACATAGACGCAATAATACTCTTATTTTAATCAACGTTTTACAATCCCTCCGTTTTTAAAAGTTATTGTTGATAATGCCTCGTTGAGCCCTCCCTCGATGGCCAAATCTGTTGCGATCGAAATACTATTAGTTGGAATCGGTTTCAAAACTAAATTTTGACATTCAAGTTAGTTGGATTAGATAGCGTTATCTAAATAGTGAATAACGGGTTGTGTGTCTGTGATATAGTATCCTCTTTTTACAAGAAAATTCCAAGGCTAACAGGTCGTTGCCTTATCTACTTTGTTTGTGTCAGGAAGATATGTGCACGCCACTGATGTCAGGGGATTCGTCCTTTATTTTTTTCATGCGTCCAATTGATTCACCTACCATCAATCCTGCTCCATCACTTCTCTTGTCATAATTAATTCTAGACGGTTGAGATTTATCTAAGCGAAGGTGTAGGATTCACACCTTAGTGATTGGTAGTCTTTAATTTTGTATTTGAATTTAAGTAGGTATAATAAGTGAAAAAATTTCAACTCAAAAAATTGTTGTTGATACGTTTTTGTTGATAATGCCTCGTTGAGACCTCTATAGATGGCCAAACTTCTTGTGATTGAAATTGTCTATAAATATAGGGAAAAAATAGTCAGGAATTAGTTGGAATCGGTTTTGGAACTAAAATTTGGCATTCAAGTTAGTAGGAATAGATAGCGTATGTTGTCTAGATAGTGAGTAATGAGTTGTGTATATGAGATGGTACCCTCTTTTTATATAAAAAATAATCCAAGGCCAACAGGTCGTTGCCTTATCTACTTCGTTTATGCCAGGAAGATACGTACACGCCATTGATGTCAGGGGACGTGTCCTTTTTCCCTATATGTCCAAATGATTCACCTACCATCAGTCCTCCTTCATCACTTCTCTTTGTCATAATTAATTTTAGACGGTTGAGATTTGTTTACGCGAAGATGTAGTACCTCACACCTCGTCGATTGGCAGTCTTCAATTTTTTATGTGAATTTAAATAGGTATGACGAATGGAAAATTTTGAGTTTGAAATTGAAGGAAGTAGAATAAATAAATAAAATTAATCTTACTGGGTAAAAAATGACATTATTACAAATTATGTCAATTTTTTTTTTAAAAAGAGAATGATAAGAAACTAAAGAAGATTAAAGATGTTTTTATAACTTATATACATTTTAGTTAAGTTCATTTTAATTTAATTATATTAATGTTATATAAGTATACTTTAGTTTAGTTTAATTTAATTTTATTAGCTTATATTATTATAATTCAACTTAATTAAAATGACATAACCTATACATCAAAGAGGAAGATTGTTCAGAAGTATTTTTGCAATATTGCTCTTTAACAATATTTTTTTAAAAAAATAAAAATATTACATTATGTATGATCATTATCGGCATATTGATAAACTAAACACTCCCTAAATTATTTAGAGTGCATCTCTTGAAAAATGATCTTTTCATAAGTTGTGAAAAAATCAAGGTTTAAACGGTAAATTAAAAGAAATCAAGATAAATTTTCAGGTTGCATTAATCGGATCATAAATTTATAACTACTGCACGTTGTATAATAAAATTTTAATATTGCACCACTAATATTTTATCTTTCAATAATTTTAAATTATATATAGTTATTGATATGTGGATTATTAAGTACAAGTAGGGGTGGAATACCGAATCCTGCGCTTGAAAAGCATTGGTCTCTTTGGAAATTATTAACTCGTATCTCAATCAAGGCAAGATCTTTTGATCTTATCAGTCATTACTGTAGCAAACTTCAAATGTGCACAGGATAGTTCCAATTGCTACTTATATTTATTCACATTTTATAGTATGTAATATATGGATAGAATGTAACAAAGTCACCATTAACTTCCGTTCAATTTATTTCAGTTTGTCTTAACTCAATTCAGTATTTCAGATCGATTTATTTAAATTTAGTTTATTTCAGGGAGTATAAAGGCGAGATCCCTTCCATCAACATCCTCTTCTCTCGACACTACGGGTTGCTGAAGAAATAGATCATAACGTCTAAGATCATATTCAGTTTATTTCAGTACAATAATGATATAACGTCATCCTCATCTTCCTCTGATCTGTCACCGGCAATCTGTTTAGAGCGAGAATAAATGGAAGCATTTTGAAATCTAATTAAATTCCATGGCAGCCTTATCAAGAGGGAAATCTAGCCATAGATTTTGCCCATGCTGTACCTGTGGACATTTGATTAATAGTCTGTTCCTTATGATTGTGTAATGTCGATTAAAATTGGTAACTTCAAACCAACTAAAGAAGCAACTTGCAAATGGCTCCATTCTCTTTCATCCTTTCAGCAATAGACCCTTCTTTATTAGTATTAACCAACTTGATCAATGCAACAACGCAATTAAAAAAATTAAATGAAAACAATCAACTTATAATAATGGAAAAATCTTCTACCACTCCCCCGTCAAGTTAAATCTGCACAGAATTTTTTATCCCAATCAAAATAGTCGAACTTTGACCACATATTTGAGTATATATATGAACAATAATTTTATTGTATGGTTAGAATCGTAGTAACATGAAGTTTCTAAATATCAATTTTTATGTGTTGTTATTGTCTGTAGCTACACATATTTACAGTTAAACATGTTTATTAGAGATCCGTAAAAAATTATGTTCAGGTTTGGATGAAACAGAAGGTAGTATTTTATACATGGACCACATTTCACGCGAGTCACATATTCTATTGTGTTCGACGAAGAAAATGAATAATAAACTATGTGGCATGCTATCATTGATAAATGTTTTTTTTAAAGACAAACTATGTGCTTGCTAAGCTTCTCAGTTAATGAGCTAATTCTTATAAAATATCGGTCATCAATATTGGATACTTACTAAGTTATTTTTAATAATGAAGTTACCAGTAAATTTTTTATGTGAGAGATTTTTATGTGGGAAGGTGTGAGTCAAATAAATTTTTGATAAGAGTCAAATTCAAGCTACTATTAAGGAAGAAAATTAAAAATCAATTTAATTGTAACTTTTTATTAACACTTTTTAAGAGCGGTCAACATAAGTGTATGTGGCGTGTTTTATAAATCTTTTCGTGTAAGATAAACAACTTGTAATGAATTATTTTAAAATTTTCTTATAATAAAATGCAAGACATGTAAAGAAAACATAAACCAATTATTTCTCCTCTACTTATAAATACAACTCCAACAAAATATATCCGAAGCATTTTAAAATAAAAATAAATAAATATGAAACAAATAAATCAATAATAGTGGGATCAAAGCAAGACCGGCTTTGACTCCGTCTAATATGCTCTATAAAATAATTTTAGAGCTCATTATTGAATAAAAAATTAAGCATATATTTATTTTTAAAATGTACACTTTCCCTACTCTAAATTTTCCACGTAATTTCTCGTTTACTCTGAACTCTTCTCAAACCTCTCCTTTTTCACCTCTAATTTCTCTTTAAAAAAGTGTTTAACTTTCTCAGTCAATAAAATCTTTTTTTTAGGGGTACAACACGAGGACTTCCCTGGGGTCACCCATACTAGTACTACTCTCGCCCAAGCATGCTTAACCCCGAAAATTTGATGGGATCTGTTGCGTTAGTGATGGTATCATCGTACCCAAGCCAATAAAATCTCTTAAAGCACCACTACTTTTCGAATCTCATTAGCAACAGTTTTCAAAATTATGCTATAATAATAATTTAATTTGATAATTCTACTTTAAATTTTTTAAAATTCGTTTCTATGACCGCATCTCTTCTCTATTGACACGAGCGCAAGAGGAAATCATACACCGCATCAACCAATAATACGAGGCTTTAGTTGTTAATTGTGTCCTAATTAACTACGTATGAAAGGTTAATCATAATTAAGTGGTAATAATTGACATGTAAGTTAGCAGAGCAAAAGGGTTTTGAATATGTTCCACATCAGTCAGCGTCGGTCTAGTTGTCAAATTGGTAGCTATGTGGTGGACTAGGCTGATGCAAAAGAATGAGACTTGCGGTCAATAATTGTGCCCACTTCAATCCTTAACCCATCCTTAAACTCCTTTCATCAATAAAATTGCTAAATATTTAAGCAAATTTTTGGAAAAAAACCCCGTTTTCCACAGGATATCGAAAGACGGGGTTGAATTATAATACTCCCTCTGTTCCAGTTCAAGCTGCACACTTTTTGGTAAACTTTCTCATACCATGTTTGACCAACGATAACTTTATTTATGTATAATAATGGTGTATTAAAATT
>JAULKK010322782.1:0-21353 GCA_032355705.1 Rubia peregrina | reverse complement strand
TCCAACATGGTAAGTTTTTCTTCTTTACCATAAGTTCACAAATTGCCAATCAATTAATCCATGAGTCACACGTGTCTGGGCAAACTTCCAAATTAATCTATCACACGTGACTTTACAATTGGTCATTATAGTCTTGTATTTTTCATCATAAATCACTGATCAGGAAGGGTTTGAGAAAATGTGAAAATTCTCTTACAATAATAGTAATTCATTAATTTTACATAGTAAATGAAGTAAGCAGGCTGCAAATACACACACTCCATAACATCGAGCGTTTATGAGTTTATTTTAGTATAAATGATAACTTAATCACTAAAGTAAACTATTCCTCCAAAAATCTGTAATAAGAAAATTCATATTTACAAGTTTCAATCCTAGAACAATAGTAACATCAAAGAGAATGATTGTTCGAAGTTATATACGAAGATGAAAAGGAGAAAGACATTTCACATTTGACCAAACAGTTCGATATCGTAATTATGGTACCAATTTCTTTGCCACAACCACTGATTCACTTGTTATGAATATTTTTTTTAATATTGGGCCAGATAAAAGTAATTTTCTTGAAATGTTAAAATACTCAAGTAAAATTTTCTCATTTAAATATAGTAAAATACATTTTTTTTGTGCAACATTTATTTGTCAGAATAAAAAAAATGTAAAGTTTATTTTATAAGTTTTTCTCTCTGTTAGACATTTATATTAGTTTTTACTTGGCAAACACCCTTACGGTACATTTTCCTTATTTAATTACTCCCTCCGTCCCATTCAACATACTTACTTTTTGATCAACTTTCTCATACCATGTTTGACCAATAATAACTTTATTTATGTATAATAATGGTGTATTAGAATTTGATATTTAGAAAATACATCATGCAAGGAATCCAATGATATCTCACATAATGATATTTGTATCTATATACTGGTTAAAATTTAGGGTCAAATGTATCTTGAGAAAATTGATAAAAAAAAAAGTGTGCATCTTGAACTGGGACAGTACAATAATGCTAGATTTTTGCTTACAAATAGTAGTGACACGGCTAGTGTTTTGGAATAAAGGACTGACAAAGTGTGAGGGAAATAAAAATCATGAATTGATTTTTTTTTCATTTTTACCTGTTTGAATTTGAGTAGTGTCTACCTCAATTAGAGCGTCTTTTGTAATTTTTTTTTAAAAGATGCTTTTGTAATTTTTGTGTGTACCTATTTGAGTAACAGTGTACTTTTTTAACAATTGCCATTTAAAGTATCCGTACTTATATTTAGAGGGATAAATGACGAAAGCATTGTACTTGTTCCAACTATAAATGGTACTGTGTCTCTATTATTGACACACTTTCCTTTTTGAGTTGTTTCGTTTATATTGATACACTTTCCATTTTTGGTAATATTCCTTCAATTTCATCCACTCATTCTACTTTTTACATCCTACATTTAATTTCATCCACTCATTTTCTTCACATAAATTTAAGAACTTAAACCTATGGTGCCAATTATAGAAAAACGGAGGGAGTACTCCGTATGTTAAATATCATAGGAGTATACTCTCAAGTCTTAATGTATTGTACTTGTTTATGTCATGTTCTTTTCTCTTAAAATTACTTCCTCTGGTCTAGAATAATTGACACTAATAAATTGGCACATTTAAAAAAATTAAAATGAATGGAGATGATTGTATAGGGAGAGTAAAAAGTAAATTGTGTGGATAAAAATAATCTAGGATTTACCAAAAGAGGAAAATGCCAATATAAAAAATTATCTCAAAAAAGAAAGGGTGCCAATTAAAAATCGGAGGGAGTATGAAGATTAGAGTGCTAAAATAATCATGACTTTAGCTTGAAAGTGTCAACATAACCCTGTAAAATCATAAAGTGCCAACTAACCCTAACTTTATTAAGTATGTGCCAATATAACACTGGGATACGTTGACTTTGATTGTCAATGACAATTTTGGTCGTAAATTAAGGAATTAACTATTTTGTCCCTAGATTAAAAAAAGAAAAACACATAGACCACCCCCTCTTCCTTTCTTCTTCCGTCACTTTCTCTTTGCGACTGAGGTGTATCAGACCCTTTTTTTTATTCCTGCAACTGATAACCTTGTTGGTGTGAATTGCGAATCAGCGCCGGCGATAACCTTGTTGGTGTGGCTGTGAATCATCGCCGGCAGACCTCGTTGATGAGACTGTGAATCATTGCCGGCTTACCTCATTGATGAGACTGTGAATCGTCACCGGCTAAACTCGTTGATGGGACTCCGAATCCTCTCCAGCGAATCGTCACCAGCGGGGACCTTACCGGGTTGGCATGACTGTGAATCATCCTCCGCGAGTCATTATCAGCGGAGACCTGGTCGGGCTGGTGTAACTGCGAATCGTCATCGACGGAGACCTGACGGCGTTGATGTGACTGAAGGCGGCGTGAATCAATATGCAGCGGAGACTAAGAGGCGTTGGTGTGGCTGATGGTGGCATGAATCTTTAGCAGCGGAGGCGACATGGTTGAGCTGCCGGTGGTTTTTCCGTTCCGAGTCTTAATAGGGTTTTACCGTTCACCATTTTTGACCTGATTTTTTTGTTCTGTGATTCACTTTGCTCATCTGATTTGGTGGTGTGGTGGCGGGTTCGGGTGGGCTTGTGTGGGCGACTGTGGTGGTTGCAGAGGTTTGGCGGGTATTAGTGGCTGGCGGCTGTAGTAGTGGTGGGTGGTGGAGGATGGCTGCAATAGGTGGGGGAAAATTGAGCTGAAATGCATAAGGGTATATTTGTTATTTTGTGTTCGGTCAACGGCTAATTAATGAGTCAATGCCTGAATATGACCTAATGGTTATATCGGTACAATTCATTATAAAGTTAGGGTTAGATTGACACTTTTTGATTTTACAAGATTATATTGGCACTTTCAACCTAAAGGTAGTGTTAGAAAAACATTTAACCCAAATATGAATGTGTTTTGAGAAAAGTTCTTGTATAATACCGTTGCATAGAAAGATTATAATTTATAGTGCAATTTATAGGAGTTCTTATTGAAGGTGGGTTTAATATAGTGCTTATTATTTTATTTTGGAGTTAAAATTAAAAGGCGCTCAAAAGTCTAGGGATCAACATGCAAATTTTGGACAAAATGGGAAAATGTATGCCTTTTTCTGTCCACATCGAACTGTTGTCGCCACCTGATTTTCTCATCGGTGCTGGGTTTTTTTTATTTTGGGGTTTGTCAGTAAAAAATTGCAGGATTTTTCTGTCACTGTCTTTTCATGGAAGGGAATTGAACTTCCTTGTCAAATATGAAGATTTTTTACTGTTAAAAAAGAAGAAATTTGTGCCGTTGTTGAACATCTAGGTTGAAGTCGTTGTTGAATATGAAGGGTTTGAAATTTTTAAAAAAACATTACGTTGTTCTTATTTTTCCATGTTCTTATTTCTTTAAAAATATATGTGTTTCGAGAAAATTTCTCGTATAATACCACTTCAGAGTGAGGTCATAATTTATAGTGCAATGTATATGATTTCTTGTTGAAGGATGGGTTGAGATAGTGCTTGTTCTTTTTTCTTTTGGGGTCAAATTTAAAAGGAGCATTGAAGTCTAGGAATTGAAACACAGATTTTGAAGAAAATAAAAGAAGGGGAAATGTTATGCCTTTTTCATGTTCGTGTCGAATCACTACGATTTTTTCTATTGGCATTATTTTTTATTTTTTGGGGTTTCGACGCTCGGAGATTGCATGGTTTTTCCGCCATCGTGTTTTGGGATAGGGAAGCATATTTTGTTGTAAAAAATGAATATTTTTTTACTGTTGAAGATGAAGAAATTTGCGTTGTTGTCGAAGATCCGGGTTGAAGTCATCGTCAAAGATGAAGGGTTTGGAGTTGCCCTTTAGTTTAATGCGCCAGTAATGGGTTTTAGGTGTCATTGGTGAGCTTTGGGGACATGTCGATTGGAAGCACCGGGTGTCAGGTTCTACTTATCGGCGATTTTTTGGGTTTGGTCTGTGGGGATAAAGGGAAGGGGAGGTGGTGAATCCGTCGGATCAGATCTGCACGAGTTCAATTTATCTCATTATTTTGTTTTAAAGACATCATTGGTTTTGATTGGATGCCACCGACATTTATTTTATTTTCCGTAAATGCCGTCGTCAATGAAGGAGTGATTCTCCACAAAATGAGATGCATTTCCCATTAACTGGAGGGCGTACAGGCCAAAGTTGATTCCAAACTCGGCCCAACCGCCAACTTTGTCGGTGGCTCCGATGGTATGCTCGTTGTCGCTGATGAAGAAGACATCTTCCCCTAAGGTTTATGCTTCGTCCTCTGTCGTCGGGGAATATGCGCCAGCCATAAACCTCAGACTTGTTGAATCCTGGAAATGCATCTCAAAACCAATTAAGAAGCCTCGTTGAATCCTCTGGTCATGAGTTGAAAGACAAACCCCAGGAGGTCACAGGGAAAAACTCTTTGATTCTTAAGTTAGCAAAGTATATCGATACAATACCAAAGACATAACGGTTCTAAGAATAAATACGTGGCTTGTAATTATATTGTATAACTCTAGTAGTATTTACCTTGAATTATAACTCTTAATTAATAGCAAATAAGGTCATTAAGTATGACCGTTCCAAACCAGCCGTTCCAAACACACCACTCTTAACACCCTAGTTGGGTCAAAATAAGCCCATCATGCTATTTGGGCTTAACCATTATCAAAAGCCCCCAGAAAATTAGAGATCCACTCGAGACCACAATGTCTTGAGATGATGGCTCAAAGACTTTCGACGCTCGTGGTAGAACTTCTTTTTACAGTATCTCGAGCTTTGAAGTGGTGTCTAGTTTTCTTGTTTTTAATATCTCATAGAATTTTAGAAAGCACACGTGTTCACCAATCAGGCATTGGAGCGCGTGAGAGGTGGATTCTTCTAAAAATGTATGAAAAGATTCTCGCGTCTTTTCCATTTTTTTAATTTTCCAAGATAATCATTATCTCGCTGCCATTTCAGGCTTCTTAACTGTTCATTTTTCGAACTTCTCTTCATTTTATTTGTAAGTGCTCTCTGGAGAGGCCATTTCACAGAGTTCTCACACTTCTTATTCCACCATCATCTCTAGCACTTTCTTCTCTCAAAACAGTAAGCCCTATCATCATCTTCTTCCTTTTCCTCCCTTTTCTTTTAATGGCTATCTGTGGCGATGAATCCACTGAGAGGGGGTAATCCAATGAGGTTAGGTCGTAGAAGGAAGAAATTGATTTTCCGGGAATGGTTCCGAGTTTAACAACTCTGATGGTCCTTATGAAAATTTTGAAATAGGCGACGATGCTCTTGACCGTACTGATTATAATCTGGCCAGAATTGCAATCACCAATATGCCTCTCAAGGGGTATCCTAATGTTTGGTTGTCTGGTATGGGAAAACCATATGTGAGGATGTCATCCACTACTGGGGAAATAGGGTTTTATCCCACGATACATGAAGAAGGAGAGGAAGAGGTGATACCCCTTGAGGGGGGATAAGAAGAAGTGTTTCCCCTCGAGGAAGAGGAAGTAAAGACGTCTTTTGACGAGTCCCCAACCTCCAAAGGGAAAAAATCAATCAGGAAGATGTTATCCTCGATCCCCTCAGGTCAGAGAATCCCTCTCAATATTGACATTCAGCCCTTGGGAGCGGAGGAATCTCCTGAAAATATTTTTGAGGAAAGATCAATCATCTACCTCAAGCATCTTCGATTGGGGCTTTGCTTCCCCTTTTCTCCATTATTCTCAAATATTTTTCAGAGAGTTCAAGGTCAGCCCTCACATGTTCATATGAACATAATAGTGGTAAATATGATGTTTATGACGAGGTGTAGTGAATTCGAGATCGAGCCAAAGTATGAATTGCTTCGTTTGCAATATAGTGTGTCCCACAGTGGTAGATCAGTGGATAATATTATCACATCACCAATAGAGAGAAGAAGAAGAAGTTTTTTACCCTTTCCTCTCACTCAACTAAGTGGAGGAATCAGATAAAAGGTTTACCTTCGACTGTAAAAGATATAAAGTCTCCCAATGGAACCCAAACGTAATGGTCGAGACCTTAAAAGAGGGAAAGTACACATGTACTAGTTATCTCAAGGAAGATAGGAGACGTCTTTTAGTCTCGTCCCTCGATTACATAATTTTCTCCAACCCTGACACAGCCATCGACGGTTTCATTTGGTCTTCTGAAATCTATGAGAAATATGTCTATCAGAAGTTAACAAATAAGAAACTGCCCAAGCCACAACGCCCAATTCTCGAAGGCGAACTCAGAAAGGCAAGAAATGAAAAGAGTTGTTAAGAAAGAAGATTTGTCTCAAACATCTTCAAGACATCTCACTCGAGAACCCCTTCTTGAGATTACTCCTAAAAAATATAGGCCCTCAGAAATCTCTGAAGGTGTTTTAATAATAGGTTCATTACTTTATATTTTCCTTTTATTGTTTCTTGTTTTTGATTTTGTCTCTCTTTTTCTGTCCAGTGGGTCTCGGTTCAGCCTTGCAATCAAAGAAATAGGGTGGCACCAACACCTAGAAAGGTGCCTCTACTATCCCCCCGAAGAGTGCAACCATAGGGGAAACTAAGGAGGGGCCCAAGAGGAAAACTGAGGGTGATCTTTCTTCAATAGAGGCTCGAAAGAAGGGAACAAATGAAAGAAGTTCCCGAGGTCCTCCTTCTCCCACTCAGGCTCTTCTCTCGAACTCTTAGACTCCCTCCTATAACGCTCTTTCAATTACCTCAAACGTTCCACTCCTAGAGGAAAAAAACCCAAGAACTTTTGCTAAAGATCCCTCAGTTTGTATGCCTTCTTAAGCTTTGTTCTGCCTCTTAATAAGACGTTAAGGCCTCTCTTTACTTATTTAATTTTTCTAATTTGCATATCATCTCTTAGGTGACTCAACACTGTAGGCTGGTGGTTTAGAGAATCAAGGAGCAAGTTTCCTCGCTTACCTCACAAGTCTCCTCTTTCTCCTCCATCCCACAAGTGCTGGATTCCAGTCATGCTAAGCTTCACCAGGAGGTTTAGCAAGAAGAGCTTGAAAATTCAAAGTTGAAGAAGGCACTCGAAGATGCAAAGAAGAGTTTAGACCTTAAGGTTGAGAAAAAAAAGATTCCCTTGAGAAGGATACCTTTGAGCAGTCTGCTAAGATAGCTCGATGTCCCAAAGCCTAAGCCATCTTTCTTGAGGATTGTAAGGACAAGTTGATGCATAGCCAAGAGCTTTATGATCTTTTCCTAGATATTCTCAAGGTTTCCAAGAGCTTGGGATGAAATTCTCTCATCAATGATGAGCTTCTGCCCAAGTTAACTTCTTCTCTTTCTAGTGAGGAGGTGAAAATTTTGAAATCTTTTGTCAAGCGCAACGCAGTGGAAATTGTGGACCAGAAGTGGGAAGATGCAGTAAAAAAGGGCAATATGAGTTTCACTATTATGAACTTCTTGAAATCTTCTGGGCATTTCTATACTATCGAGAAAGTTCATCCCCTTACCGCCAAGGCCTCAACGCCAACAAATGCCAATGAAGAATCTGGGGAGCAAGAAGTCCAACAATGAGAGGTCTAGGAGAGGCTAACTCCCTTTCTTAAAATGTATAATTTTCCCTTAAGGCGTCCTGATGTATTATTTTTTATTAAATAAATATATTTGCTTGTTTATTATCTTTTTAATTTTTCCTTTCTCTCTTTACTTTTTGTGTGTCTCGTAGTGTAATGCATTGAAGAGACAACTTCAATATGTTTATGAAGAATTCTCTAACACTCTAATAGAGTTGGGCAGTACCAGTGAATCTCTAATGCGAGCAATGTTGGATCTAGCCAAATGCAACGAGGAACAAGAATCTTGGCGTAATAGAAACCATCCCATAAAGGAAGAATTAAAGTCTTGGCAGAGTGATGAGCATCCTGCATTCAAGGATTTTTTAAGGGACCTCAAGGCAAAGAAATATAATGGTGTGATACCTCTCGAGGTGGTTTAAAACTGAGATCCTGCCGATAAGGATTATCAAGATAAAATTCATCATATGATGAATCGATTCGGGTCCCTATCTCGATATCTTGCTGATGCAAATATGCTTCCATTGATCAAGGCTCGTCTTAATCTCAGTTGAACGGAAGCTTATAAGTTTAAATCTCAAGTGGGAGAGATGGTACAGCTCCACAAGATTTCTCTAAACAAAATTGGAAGGCTGAATTAGGCTCTATACAAGAAGGATGAAGTTGTCAATGAAGACTCATCGGTAGTTGAATCCGTTCTTGCTGAGAATACTTGACTTGTGGGAAAAATTAAAGAATTGGAGGATAAACTTACACTCCACCAAGTGAGCTTTCAAGCCCATGGATTATACCATGGATCTTCAAAGAATCCACCATCCAATGAGAATACACAAGAGAAAAGATCTTGTAGTAGTGAAAGAAAATTTTCAAGAGATGGAGATCTTCAGTAAAGAAACTTGGAAGTTGATCCCTCAAGTCCTAAATTAAAATGTTCTCGGCCAAAGATCGTGATAGATCACTCCAAGTATCCTGAAGAAGAGTAATTTTCAACATGCAGCTGTTATTAAAATGGAAGAACTTGAACAGCTGGGGGGAAATTTAGGAAAGTTGGTTCCATAAATTAGGAAAATAGGCTTTTGGGCACGAACTTCCTTTGTATATTTTAATGTAATATCGTACAAGGTTTAATATTTTAGTTCTAATTTATCTTCTCCTCAAGTAATGCAACCCCTCGAATACCATATAATGATAACACAAATGTAGTGCACAATATATATCCTATTTTTGTTGTTTGCATTGCATTGCCTATAAAATATGGGTATTAATATGAAATGTTCAACATATAAAATATCATCAATTGCAGTGCAAAGTATGCGAGATTAGAATTAATATAGGTCGAGTAGTTTAGCAGCATGCGTCATCAATCGCAGCACATAGCATACGAGACTAAAGGTAGCGTAAATCGAGTAGCTTATCAACATACATTATCAATCGTAATGCTTAGCATACGAGATTGGAATTAACATAAGGATAGTGCAGCTTATAAACATATAACTTGAGTCATCAATTGCAGCATTTAGCATACAAGACTATAATTATCACAATGAGTGCCACTTATCATCATTTCACTCGAATCATCAGTCGCAGCGTGTAACATACGAAGTTGGAATTGTTACAAGGAGTGCTTCTTATCAGAATTTCACTCAAATCATTAGCCGTATCGCGTAGCATACGAAGCTGGAACTGTTATAAGGAGTGTCGCTTATAAGCATTTCACTCAAATTATCGTGTTTCCCGTATTTAAAGTTGGTGATACTTCTGCAAGTTAACAATATTCCATCTTCTCGGGCTGCGAACTCCATCCATTGTTTTGGGAATGTACCTACCTCCCGGATAGGCTTCCACTATCTTATAAGGTTCTTCCTAATTAGCAGCCAACTTTCCTTCTGGCTCACGTCGACTCTTCTCATTTTTCCTCATCACCGTATCTCCGGATTGAACTGTACATTCTTAACCCTTCGATCATAATAGTGATTGACTCTCTCCTTTACCTTAGCCTAGTGAAGGGATGCCAACTCTCATCTTTCTCCCAACATATCGAGATAAAAACAAAGATTCTTATCACTAACTCCCCCTTCTGAAATGCTATGAACCTAGGGCTCAACTTCCCTATCTCCACAGGAATCACTGCTTCAGAGCCTTAAACCAAGCCATAAGGTGTTTCCCCTGTGGTAGAAGATTCTACTGTCTTATATGCCTATAAAACATTGGGTATTTCACATATCCAGTTCCCTTCGGGACCTTCAAGTCTTGCTCAGATACCATTCACAATTGTTCGGTTTGTTACTTCCACTTGACCATTTTCCTAGGGATGATATATAGTTGTCACCTTCTGCTGTTTCTTGTATTCCTCGCACCATTTTTTAAATGGATCATGAGCAAACTGCGTCCCATTATCAGTTTTTATAGTCTTCAGAATCCCAAAGCGACATATAATGTTCTTCTAACGGAATGAAATTACTGACTTCCTTTTCATGTGGGCCAAAGGCTCAGCTTCAACCCATTTTGTGAAATAATCGATAGCCACAATAAGATACTTGAACTTCCCCGGGGCCTCTGGAAAAGGTTCCACTAGATCGATTACCCACTTGTCAAATGACCATGAATTGTGAATGTTCATCATCTCCTCTTGAGGGATATAGGTAATTGGTGCATGCTTTTGGAATTAATGGCAGTACTTTATGTACTTATTAGCATCATCAAACATTATAGGCCAATAATATCCAGCTCGAATGAGCCTCCTCGCCACAGATCGCGCTCCTTGGTTACTACCACAAATACCCTCGTGAACTTCTCTGATCAAATAATCAGCTTCATAAGGAGTGACACATTGAAACAATAGCCGAAGATGCCCCTTTTGATATAAAATCCCATCCTGTAACATATACCTTTGTGCCTTCAGTCCTATCTTTCTTGCCTCAACTGTATCCGCTACATAGACTCCCTCTGGAAGATAATTCACAAAATGTGTCATCCAAGTATTCACCTCCTCAATAGCCAATACTGACTGCTCCTCGAAGCTACGTCTTTTCAAAGTTTCCTTGAGCAACTGCCCCTGAGGTTGGGCCCCAAGTCTGATGAAGCAAGCTTGCTTAAAGCATCTGCTTTGTGGTTTTCCTCTCTTGGTACCTGTGTCAGGATATACATTAGAAAGCTCCTCAACAAAGGTTTTACTACCTCCAGGTACCTCTGTAGATTGCATTATATAGCCTCATATTATCCATTAACCTGTTGAATCACTATTTAAGAATCACTGTAAATCTCCAAATCTTCCACCTTTAACTTCTTAGCCAAATGCAACCTTGTGATCAAAGCCTCATATTCGGTCTCATTGTTTATGGCCTTGAACGCTGAGTGCAACTCATATGGATAATCCCTGGTGAGCAACACTCCTGCCCTACTTCCTCCCGAATGTGAGGAACCATCTACATACAACTTCCAAATTTCCTTCTTTTGAATATCCTCTCTAGTTCGATCGGCTATATAGTTTCCACTATGAAGACGGTAAGGGCTTGCCCTTTAATTGTTATCTGGGTTTGAAACTGTATATCATGTTCTCCTAACTCCACAACCCATTTCATCATTCTCCCCGAAGCTTCTGGTTTTAAAAGAATCTTTTTAATGGGATGATTGGTGACCAATACTATCGTATTTACCTAGAAGTAGCGATGTAGCCTTCGTGCCGCATGTACCAGTGCCAAGATCAACCTCTCAAGAGTTGTATACCTCATCTTAGGCCCATGTAGAGCTTGACTCACAAATTCAATGGGATGTTGTTTTTTTCCTTCTCCTTGACTAACACTGCATTGAGAGCCAAAGACAAGGCATAAATATACAAGACAAAATTTTCACATTTCTCTAGCCTCATGAGAGTTGGTAGTACTCGAAGATGTTCTTTCAATTGTTTGAGCACCTCCTCGTAACGTTCCATCCACTTGAATTTATTTGCTCTTCGGAGTACATCGAAAAAGGGAAAATGTTTCTCAGCTACCTTCGAGAGGAATCGACTCAAAGTTGCCAAGGACCCATTAAGCTTTTGCACATCCTTCAGCGTCTGTGGACTCTTCATTCTCATTAACCTCGACTTTCTCAAGATTAACATCGATTCCCCTCTCGAATACCATGAATCTGATAAATTTTCCAGCCCATACTCCAATTACACACTTAGATGGGTTCAACTTCGAATTCTCCCCTCGGAGCTCTTCAAATGTTTCTTTCAAATCTGTCAGGAATTCATCATAACTCATGATCTTTATAATCATACCATCAACATATATCTCCATATTTTTTCCTATCTTCTTCTAGAATTTTTTCCACCAATCGCTGATAAGTCACCCCTGCATTCTTGAGCCCAAACGACATATTCCTATAACAGTACGTGCCCATATCAGTGATAAATGAAGTCATTTCCTTATCTTCTTCCGCCATTAATATCTCATGGTATCTCTTGTGAGCATCAAATAAAGCCAATACTTGATACCCAGTGATGGCTTCTACCAGCTTATAAATTGGTGGCAACAGATAGCTATCCTTGGGGAAAAAATTATTTAACTCAGCAAAATCAATACACATCTGCCAAGCCCCATCATGTTTTGGGACCAATACCAGATTAGCCAACCATTTCGAATTTCTCAACTTCTACTGTAATAGCCTCCACTAGGGATGATCATGGGTCTAGAACCCGACCCGACTTAGACCCACAGGGTATAGACCCATTGGGTCGAGTATGAGTCTAAAAAATTTAGATCCATCGGATCCGGGTATGAGTCTAGATTTTTAGATACAGGTCCAAGTTTGGGTCTAAAATACTAAGACCCAGACCTAGACCCAACCCATAGACCCATATAACCCTAACTATATATAATTTTAACCAAATTTCTAAATTACTTTCATATTCTCTTTGTATATTTATTTCAAATTCAACAAATAATATGTATTTTTATTTTGTTATCTTGAAACAATAATTCTAATACAAATTGAATTTCAATTATTTGCATTTAAGATAATATATATTATTTAGTGAAGAAAAAAGGAATATTAAACCCATTTAGGACCCATTTTGTACCCTACACCCGTTTAGACCCATCGGGCCTGGGTACATGTCTAAAATTTTCAGACCCTACGGGTTCGGATCGGGTCTCGGTCTAACTAATTTTTTTAGGGTTGGGTATGGGTCTTGTTATACCCGATCCAGACCCGACCCATGATCATCCCTAGCTTCCACCCTTTCAGGGGCAAATATCCTCCTCTTTTGCTTGACTGGCTTAATTGATGGATATATTCAGTCTCTGAACAACCAATCTTGAAGGTACTCCTGTGAGATCAGAAGTACTCCAATAGAAAACATCAGCATATTCTTCCAGTATCTCAGATTTGAAACCTGTCCTTGGTGTACATCCACATCTACCACTGTTCCAACATAGTTTGCCACCTTTCCGGCTGCCTCCGGTGTGAAACATCATGGTGGAGGAACCCCATAGATTCTTACTCCTACCATGACTATATGAACTTTAACTCGATTAAGAGGAATAGATGGGTTCCACTGTCGCACCGCAAACATCTCCCTGCAATCGAATATGGGGTATTATGCAGGACATCTAACCTTGATGCTTCCGTCGCCAGCCTAAGGACATAAAACTTCTGAACATGATGCTGCACTTTGGCTGGAAAGCTCCAATGTTCTTGTAGATACTGATCCATCCTCCAACTACTATACTGTCTATCATCAAGCCAGTACCCTTACACACAGTTAGCAGCCAAATTATCCACTTCTTGTATACCTTCCTAATTTATGATGATTTTCCCTGCTATTCTGTGATGGTAATTGGTGCCTTGGAAAAAGGAATTTTGCATTTCTGGTTCACGACTTACGTCCAAAACATCCGACCCCGACTCAGTGGCGGAACCAGGAATTATTTTGAGGGTAGGCTGAAAATAGGAACGCGTCGCCAGCGACTGGCGGAGACGAGGAGGCTCGAAGGAACTGGCGGTGGCGGACCGGCGGTGGCGGAGGCGAGGAGCCGAGCAGTGGCAGACTTAGGGTTTTATTAAGCCAATCTTGGGCCGATTGGGTTTCAGCCCAATCGGCCTTTATTTTTTTGCCCAGAAACCTAATCAAAACGACGTCGTTTAACTAATCAAAACGACGTCGTTTTGATTAGTTAGGAAACAAAAAAGAAGAAGGGAAAAACAGATCGTCTTCTCCGATTCTTCACCGGAAATTCGCCGCCGACGGACGTCTGCAACTGCAAATCTGATGGGCAATGCCGCCTGGCCGACGGATCTCAGCGCCTGCCCCCGCCTACAAGTGGTTCCGCCGCTGCCCCGACTCTGTGTATTTGGGCATGGATTCGCGGTAGGATATCCTTCCATTCATGAAACACATACTTCTATTCTTCTACCTTCTTACTTGGAATGAAATTAGTAATGAGCTCAAGCCTCCACTTTCCATAGTCCGAAATGGAATTTCTGTTCTCAAACTAAACACAATACCTTTGAAATTCTAAAATCTACTACCTTCGTACTCACCAAACAGCGCTCTTGCACGGTCCTCTATTTGCCTGATCAACTTGATTTCTTCCTCTAGGGTTATAGCCTTGATACCAGATTCTCTCTTTGGTGCAGTTAATCCACGAATTTGGTGCTTCCACTAACCGCGTTGAGCACTCCGAGCTTTGTATTGGGAAAATTTTGATGAAATTTGGTTGATTTTTGGGTTTGCCAGAAGATTCTCCTTCAGAAGAAAGAAGGAAAGTTTTCGTTTAGATATTTCTATTACCACTAGTGTTTTGGAATAAAGGATCGACAAAGTATGAGGAGCAAAAACCACGTATGAATTGGAAAAAATTTAACTGTTTGAATTTGAGTAGCGCCTACCTCAATTGGAGTGACTTTTGTGGGGTTTTTTTTTAGAGAAAAGTATTAAAATAACACTGACTTTAGGTTGAAAGTGCAAATATAACCCTGCAATCTCAAAAAGTGCCAAAATGACCCTTGATCATGTTGAACTTTTAGTCAACTGTTTGATTGCCAACTTTTGTTGAACTTGCCGATTTGCCCTCGTTTTAAAAAAATAAAAAAAATCTTGCCCTTTCCCCCATTTTCTCCTCTACTTTCTTCCTATTATCCTCTGCTTTCTCCCCTTTTCTTGTCCCTCCCACAAATTCCAAGCTCCGACAAATGCCAACCTAAAGCCGTAGCTCTCAATTTCACGGCGATTGGCTGAATGACACCGGGGTCTAAGCGGTGAACGAAAGGCGATGGCGGGGGAAAGGGGGGGCAAAGGTGATCATAGGTGGCCGAAAGGCGACGGTGGAGGAAAGATGTGTTCGAGGAGAAGGCAGGGTGAAGGCAATCGACAGTGGGGGATGTCTTAGGTTTACGGGGCAAAGGAGATCGAAGGGAAGAAGGCGGCGCAGGGAAGAAGGCGGCGACGGTGGTGGGGAGTTGGAGGTCTTATGGTTACGGGGAAAAAGGGAAAGTGGCGGCGGGAGGGAGCACAACGGCGACGGCAGAGCTTGGCTATGGAGGCGGCGGAGCTTAGCGGTGGTGGCAGCGATGGTGGTGCGGGAGGAGAAGGACGGCGGTGGTAGTGGCGGTGGAAAAGAGCACGACGGTAGTGGTGATGAGAGAAAGCATGACGGCATGCGAAGTTTGGCTATGGTGGTGGTGGCAGAACTTGATGGCGGTGCTGGTCGAGCTTGGCAGCAACAAACCAAAGGCAGCATTAGGTTTTTAGAAAATAAATTTAGGTTTATTACTAGGGTATTTTTGTCATTTCATCTTATGGTTTTGCCTGAATTTTTGTGGTCTATACCGAATAAGGGAGTTTGGTTATATTGGCACAAAGTTTAGGAAAACTGGGGTTATATTGGCACATACATTAAAAACTCAGGGTTATATTGGCACTATCTGAGGTTGTAGGGTCATATTTACACTTTTTACCTAATTTCAGAGTTATAAATGTAAATAGCTTTTTTTAAAGATGCTTTTGTTATTTATTTGTTTACCTATTTAAGTAACAATGTTCTTTTTTAACAATTGTCATTATAAAGTGTGCGTATTTATATTTGGAGGGATGAATGACAAAAGAAATGTACTTGTTTCAACGATAAATGTTATGTTATCACAGGAGTATAGTCTTAATGAATTGTACTTATTTTTGTCATGTTCTCTTCTCTTAAATATATGCATATCTTTCGAGATAAACTTTTGTGTAAAACCGATTTATAGCAAGATTAGAATTTAGAGCATTTCCAACCCATAAGTCATTTTAAAGAAAGTCAAATTTCACATCAGATTGAGAGACTCTCGAACGAAAATATATCTCCAATGGAGCATCACTTCAAGGCATTCATCTGATGTGGAACAATTTAATGAGTGACCCCGTCAATTACACCCTCTGTTTACAGAAGATCATACTGAAGTTGTCAATTACCAACACATTAAATTTTGGTAATTAATTTTTTACTTTTACCTATTTAATATTTTCAATTCGGATATAAATTTGGGAGTGAAATAATTTTAATAATATCATATTAACTATACAAAACTTAGATTTTATCATATTGAAAATTAAAAAAATCAATCCAATTTATAATTGATGCTAATATTAGTTCTTGTAATTTAATATATTTAATATTTTTATTTATATAATTATAATTGTAAGCTTAATTTGAAAGGATTCAAGTTTTAAACTACTTGAATTTAAATTTAATATTTCAAGTGAATAATTAAACATTTGACAATATTTTATTCACTAATAAGGTATATATTATATATTGTTACATTTATTGTTAATCGTAAAAAAGTTAATAAATATTTAAAAATTTATATTTTCTTTTAAAATATATATCATAAAAGATGATGATAAAAAAAATTATGTGAATGGATGAGCACAATGAAAATTTTATAAATATAATTTCTTTAACTCTATATATGAATATGTCTGCATAAAAAATTAAATGTAAAAGGTTTGGACTGACACATCATACTGACGTTATAGATACGACGGTACCATTGGAGATAAAAAAAAATTAAATCACCGCCTGTCCACTGTAATTGCTTATATCACATTGAAGTCCTAATCAAAATCCGCAATGTGTCACCTAAAATGTAGGAAGATCCTCCAACCATTGGAGATGCTCTTATAGTGCAATTTATAGGGGTTCTTATTGAAGGTGGGGTTAATATAGTACTTGTTATTTTTATTTTGGGGTCAAAATTAAACGGCGCTCTAAAGTAAGGGACTGAAATGAAATTTTATTTGGACAAAATGGGAAAATGTTTAACTCCTTTCTGTTCATGTCGAATCGGCCACCAAATTTTCTCATCAGTGTTGGGTTTTGACTTTTGGGGTTTTGTTGATCAGCGATTGCGGGATTTTTCCTCCATTGTCTTTTGATGACAGGGAACTGAATTTGCTTGTAAAAAATGAAGATTTTTTGCCGTTAAAGATGAAGAAATTTGCTTCTTCTTTTTTTAATTCAACCTGTCATAGACTGGGTTTGGAGGGTATCCTTCCCTTTTCATTAAACTCATATGTTGCCAAAAATTTGGTTTTTGGTGCCCGAAGGCTTACATCAATTTGTTGCCCGAAGGCTTACATTTGTTACACCTATAGGGTAATCATAAAGGCGCTATAAATCAATTACAAATATGTACCCTTTATGTATAAAGGCAAAAAGTACTAGATAAGGGTACATCATAAGATAAATGGTCAAAATACGGGCGAATTCCAACTGTAGCCACTGCATGGACTAAAATGACATAAATATCAATTTTTTTGTTTAAATTCCTGATGTAGGATAGTCGAAAATACAAATTTTGACTTCAAAGTCGAAAATTTGAATTTCGATTTCAAAGTCGAAAATTTAAATTTCGACTTCAATGTCGAAAATTCAAATTTCGATTTCAATATCAAAAATTCAAATTTCGATTTCAATATCGAAAATTCAAATTTCGACTTTGAAGTCGAAAATTCAAATTTCGACTTTACGCCTCTATAAATAAAACGCAGCAGCATTGGGGAAGAACCGAAATCTGGAAATACATCAAAGAACATTCGCGGTGGACTGAGCTCGGGGGACGTTAATCGACATCAAACTCGGCACTTTCGGGCTTCCAGCAAACGGCGTTAAGGTATATTGTCTCCGTAGTCGGTATTGGGGTTTAGGGTTGGATTTATGTTTGAATTTCGGGTTTGGGATTTTGATTTTTGTATGAATTGGAGCTTCATGGTTTGAATTTTGTTTGAATTGGGTGTTTAGGATATGATTTTTGTTTGAAATTATTCCCATCGAAATGTTAGAACAATGTTGTCTAATTGTTTGTCCTACGTATTTTGGTTGATGTTGGAAATAGGTACATTTTCGAGAAGAGATACATTTTCGAGAAGAGGTACATTTTCTTTTCGATTACAGCACTACGTAATAGCTACCGTTTGTGATTTCTTGGAACTGATTTGTAGGTGTTATCTGTGTTCTCTTAATTGTGTGTATTATTTTTGAATATTTATATGTCGGTGGGGAACTAGGAAGTAGAATTTATGGATTACATGTCTGATTTTTAATTTTGTATTTAAACAGTATTTCTATGGCCAACAATACGGTTAGCATTGTGTTGTATAGTGGTGGACTCATAGTTGATGGGAATGAAGGGTGTGAATATAGTTGTCCACCGCGGCATTTTATCACACGTTGTGTGGCGCGCCTCATCAGATGGAACCTTATTTTTGTTTAGTACCTCAATGCGCCCTGCATCATTTTTCACACCCCATGGGCTGGTCTTGGCATTTGTGACTCGAAATGACGCAGGTAGTGTAAAACAGAACATCCCGCTCCCATACTTAGCCGAATTTTAGAGTGACCAGGTTATTTGTAGTGCAGGGCTAGCCGAAATGGAGACACCTCATCCTGGAATTTGACACGGCACGTGTCAGGTGGTACAGACCGTTTCAAGGCCTCTTGAAAAGGGACATGACAAGTGGTATGTGTTGTGCTAGCTTTGGCTCATGTCGGGCTTGTGCGGTCCGCGTCAGTCATGGTTTGTTTGCTTGGCTAACTTCTTTGCTCTGTTACGAGTGAACCGTTGATTCGATTTAGGAGTTCTTGTAGTGGATTTTATAGCGCTCAAGAAGAAAAATCCAATGGTTACACTCTTAAGGGCTGATTATTCTCATTTTTTCCCAGAACTCCGTGCAATCTCAAACAACGATCCCTCTATTTCTTCCTTGACCTTCTTGAACTGTGAATCTTCCTTTCTTGGTCTCAATTCCATCTAATACCATGCTTTGGAGTCAGTGACCTTCAATCTACTACCATTCTTGTGAATGGCCTTCGATATTTTCTACCATCCTGGTGAATGGCCTTCAAATATATACTACCGCCCTTGCGGATGGCATTCTACAAAAGAAAATGAAAAAGCACTCATGATCAACCTACTAATGAGATCAAAGAGGAAGATCTAGATGTCAATGAATACAAAGTGTCCATTAGCTTCAATTAAGTCTACAAAACGTGAGATTTAGACAAGAAAACCAATAATGACCGCCTAAACCATTTTTCGTGCAAACCTAACTAAATGATACGAGCACCTTTTACTCTCTCATGAAGACCAGAACTTACTCGAACCACATTGTCACCCTGGCTGATGGAGACAAAATGATACAAGGAAGGACCAACATAGAAGACCACCTGGTGAATTTTTTCCAGAACCATATGGGCAGGGAGGTGAAGACTGAAATGAGGATCAACCCTGAGGTGATCAGTAGAGGATCAGTGTTATCAGTGCAGCAACAAATCATGATGATCAATCCAGTCTCAGATCAAGAAGTGTATAATGCTGTGAGAGGGATAAAATCCAGCAAAAGCCCCGGTCATGATGGGTTCTCAAGTCATTTCTTCAAGGAAACATGGGACATTATTGGAGGTGGAGTAACAAAAGCTGTGCAAGGTTTCTTCAGAGGTGACCAGATCCCACCAAACTTCAGTAAGGCTGTAATTAGTCTTATCCCGAAGAAAAAACAACCTCAAACACCAGCAGACTACAGGCCAATCTCTTGCTGCTCGATCATCTATAAGGTGGTGACAAAAATAATCTGTGAAAGGCTGGGTAGGGTGATTCCCACACTAGTCTCAAACAACCAATCGGCATTTGGGAAGGGAGGAACATTGTACACAACATCCTACTAACTCAGGAGTTGCTGCATAAATACAAACATGGTGATTTGAAACCAAGAGGCTTAATCAAAGTTGACATCTCCAAAGCCATCGATAGCCTCAACTAGGACTTCATGTTCAGGTGATTAAAGCTACTGAAGATACCAGGTGATTTCTTGAACTGGATACAGACATGTGTTACACCATCCTCTTTCTGCATATCAATCAATGGGAATCTGTGTGCCCCATTTGATGGGAAACGAGGGGTTAAACAGGGGGACCCCCTCTTCCCATTACTATTCGTTCTCTGCATTGAGTACTTAACCAGGTTACTGGATCACAAATTCCTCCACACAAAAATTGGATACCACCAGAGGTGCCAGAAAGTGGGAGTGCATAGTTTTCTGTTTGCGGATGACTTATTGGTGTTCTGTGCTGCTGATCCTGGTTCTATTGAAGGTGTGAGAGGCACCTTGATGGATTTCCAGATGACAACGGGTCTTGCGGTGAATGAAGGAAAGTCACAGGTTTTCTTCTCCAAAATGAATGAAGAGGACAAGTCCATGCTAGGGGATGTTTTACAGATAGCAAGGGGGGAACTCCCTTTGCAATACCTCGGTCTGCCCTTAAGCTCAGTACAATGGAATGCTGCAACGTGTGGAGTTCTGTTAGACAAGATTTCAAGGAGGCTACGAAGATGGGACTCCAGAAACCTGTCTTATGCAGGAAGAGTGCAACTAGTGAATACGGTTCTTCTCAGCATTTCTGGTTACTGGACCAGTGTGTTCCGACTACCAGAAATCATACACAATACCATAGTGGACCTCTACAGAAATTTCATATGGGGAAGAGAAGCTGGAGATAGAGGCTTTACGGCAGTCGCGTGGGATACTATGTGCAGGTCAAAGGAAATGGGAGGATGGGGATTGAGAGACCCCTCTCTATGGAACAAAGCTTCACTGTGTAAGCTAATCTGGGATGTATACTCAAAAAAAGACATATTATGGGTGCAGTGGGTTCATGCATACTATATAAAAGGGACATGATTTCAAGAAGTACAAGGGATCGGATTCACATAGCTGGGGTTGGAAAATGATTACAAGACTAAAGCTGAGAATGGCTGACCGTTTACAATACTGCATCAGAGGCAATGGAAACTTCATCATCAGAAAGGCCTACAACATTCTGAAAAGGGAGGCAAAGAGGGACCATATGGCAAACCTCTTTTGGCACCCAAAAGTGCAACCAAAACACAAGTACAACCTGTGGATGCTGTTAAAAAACAGGGTAGCTACGGTGGCCAGACTGGAAAAATTCAACATCATACCAAGAGGTTCTCTTTGTAGCTTGTGCAAGGAATGCAAAGAAGATGCAGCTCACCTATTCACGACTTGCAGTTTCACAAACTGTCTGCTAGAAAACTTATCTTTAGGCCCAGTTACAAAATTGAAAGCCATGAAGCGAAAGCTATATCACCTCATGATTAGGAAGAGATGGCTAAAACTGAGGCTGTTATCCACCACATTGTACCAGATTCAGATAGAAAGGAACCAGAGGATATTCCAAGCCCAAGAAGTGAAGTGGGAGCTCGTGCTAGAAAGGATCAAAGCTGAGTGTGACTGGATGCACA
>JAULKK010322772.1:0-11297 GCA_032355705.1 Rubia peregrina | reverse complement strand
CATATGGGTTTATATACCAACTCATATGGGTAAACCCACAGGTTTTAACCCATATGGGTAAACCTGCGGTCAACCCACAAACCCAACCCGTTCAACCCATATTTTTAAACTACCCATTTGACCCATTACCCATTTCACCTATTACCCATTTACCCATACCCATATGGGTTTAAAATTAGATAACCCGCTTGACCCGCGGGTTATAGGTCTATTTTGCCACCCCTAGCTATTTGCTTTCCCTCTCCTATTTCTAAAATAAACATTTTTTAGTTATTTAAAACACTAAAGTTGCTTTGATTATAAGTTAAGCATTTATAACATCTGTCTAAGAGTGTTCAAATGCAGGTAGTTAAAATTCCGATTCATGGTTCGGCTCGAAAGAATTGTACCCGCTTTACAAGATACTCGCTGATATGTTTAAAATTACAATTTTTGAGATAATTATCATTTCATTACGCTACATAAATTTGTATTAGTGCAAGAAAAATATCGTTATAATAATGGCAATGTAGTTTTACAATTGAAATCTTGTGACATTTGTGTACAAATAATTATCACCCTGTATCATTAACTAAAATCAACAAGTTCATAATCATCATCATTCCCTAGTCTGTTAACAAAATATGCTCAAATGACAGGAAGAAAATCATTAGGGGTTTTTACACTTTTAACCCTAACTTTATGTTGAAAGTGTCAGCATAACCCTGCAATATGAGAAAGTGCCAAAATACCCCTAATTTTAGTTTGAATTGTGCAGTTATAATCTTTTGACTCAATTCCGACATTGACTGGATATGAAATGACAAAAATGCCATTTACCCCACCACCCTTCCCATCTACCACCACTACCACATTGCCTTACACCTCTGCTTAAATCAGGGTTTTCTCATTTCGCCTTCCTTACCAACAATAGTCTTCGCCCTTTCTGCCACCCATCGTTTTCTCCTATCGCCCCCACCACCCCTACTACTGATGAAGCCACCCTCAAATGACGAGAAGAAAAGGAAATTGTAGAATCATTTTCCAGTTATGGTTCTGTATATGTCTATTGTGTCATTAATAAAATCAAACGTTCATATATTACATGGTATCAAAGCTTAAATCCTAAGAACCCTGAAAACTTTTCACACATAAACACCTTTGTTGCCGCCGCCGTCCTCCCTTCTCTGACGGCCGCTGCGTGATCACCACAGCTTCTGCCGTCGAGAAGCCTGCGCCGCTGCCGCCGCTTCATCTGATCTTCATATGACGCCGCCCAGCTTCATCTGATCTCACGCGACGCTGCATCATCCATTCACGAGCCATCACCGCTGCCCAATAGAGTTTCAGGATCAAATTTTGATCGAAACCCTCGACGCCGAGACCGAGCAGTCTATCGTCCCCACCTCTTCTGTTGTTGTCACCGCCAATTAGCCGCCCACCGCTGCTAATCTTCCGTCAACCACCGATGACGCCGCCATCCTCTATCGTGCCCTCCGTTAACTGCTTCTCCGTCGTCTGGGCGGAAATTTCCTTTCCTGTCACCATCGCATCCGTACTATGTTCATCTGTCATATCACACATGTTTGCTTATTTTTGAAGGGTGATGATTACAAAGATTGGAGTACTGCTATTCGCAATGCTTTTAATTATAGGCGTAAGTTTGGTTTTCTTGATCGGTCTATCACCAAACCGTTGCCTGGTGAACCTTTTACTGATGATTGGAGTAGCTTGAATTCTATGCTTATTGGTTGGATCGTTCATATGCTCGATCCATCTATTTAGTCTGTCGTTGCTTATTATGATTTAGTTAAGGATTTGTGGGATAATCTCCATCAGCGTTTCTCAGTTGGGAATGACCCATGTATGTGTCAAATTCGTGCAGACATTTACAACTATCGTCAGAATAGTTAGGCTATTATGCCTACTTTGGTCGTTCCAAGAAGAATTGGAATGATTTTCTTGCTTACATGAATCCACGTACTTGTGTTTCTTATCTGGATGCAGCTATTGTTCAGATTGAACGTAAGAGGGAGATGGTTCATCAATTTCTAATTGGTTTGTATGAAGGTTATGGCACTCTTCGCTCTTACATTCTTGCACAAGATCTTTTGCCTACACTCGAAAAGATGTACTCGCTTGTTTCTCAGGAGGAGTGTCAAAAGACTGTCATTTCAGCTCTTGACTCTGTTACTTCAGGAGACACTAGGGCTTTGTTACCCTTTGTCAGAAAAAATTTTCTGGTCCGAAGACAACCCCCACCGCCCAGGGAGGTACTCTCGCGGCCATGGTCACTGATTCCGATCGGTCCGCCTTCGGCCCCGACTCTGTCCAATGAGCAATGGAGTACTGTTTTAAACATGTTCTCTAAGTTTAATTCATCTAACAATGTGTCTAGTAAGCATACTTTACCTTGGATTCTTGATACTGATGCTTCCTACCACGTGACTGGCGACAAGAGTCTTCTTTATGATGTTGGACATGCTGCAAATGTTGATGTTATTCTACCTGATGGATCTGTTTCTGCTACTGTTGAACATGGAAAACTTTGATTTGGAGATATCATTGTTGATCATGTTTTATTTATTCCAGCATTGCGATGCAATCTTTTATCGTTTGCCAAGTGAACTACTGCTTTAAAATGTCTAGTTTTGCTTACTGGAAAACTGTGTATATTATAGGATATTAGCACGAGGATAGTGATTGGTGTGGGTGAACAACGAGAAGGGGTTTATTGGTTGCTCAGATTGGGAGTTCTGTGATCTATACAATCGTCGTCTTTTTCCATTGCCGCATCAGTGTCTTCATCTACTCTATGGTATCAGCATTTTGGGCATATGTATTCTTAGATGTACTCTTCTATCTCAGCTATTTCTTTAAATATTAGTGATATTAAAAAAATTATTCCCTGCTCAGTCTGCCATAGAGCAAAGCAGTCTAAACATAGTTTCCCTTTTAGTTCTGTGAAATCTAGTCTTTTATTTGAAGTTATACATTGTTATGTTTGGGGGCCTTATGGTTCACCTTCTTCTAGCGGAGAATTTTTAATTTTAACTATAGTTAATGATTATTCAAGGGCTTTTTGGGTTTATTTACTAGTTTCTAAGTCTCAAGTACCATTGAAGATGAAGTAGTTCTTTGTACTTGTTCAAACATAGTTTCGTCATTATGTTCAACGGGTTCGAGCAGACAATGGAACCGAATTCATACCTCTCATATGATTTTTGTGGAAAAAGAGGTTCGGTTTGAGACATTTACAGTCTACACACCTCATAAAATGGGCAAGTGGAACACAAGCACAAACACATTTTAAATGTTGCGTGTGCTCTTCATTTCCAAGCTCATTTGCCTATCAACTTTTGGGAGAATACATATTTACATATGCATACCTTATCAATCGCACACCAACACCTATTCTAGATGGCCGATCGCCTCATCAACTTCTGTACGGTAACGCACTAGCCTGCAACCATGTCTGTGTGTTTGGTTGTTTGTGTTTTGCCTCTCAGCTTCCATAGCTATGTGATAAGTTTGCATCCAGAAGTCGGAAGTGCGTCTTTCTTGGCTATTCAGTTGACAAGAAGGCCTAGCGTGTTTATGACTTGGAGTCTCGCACTATGTTTGACAGTCGGGATGTGATATTTTATGAAGATTATTTTCCGTTTGCACTAATTTCCGAGAAGAAGTCATCTGCTGATCCTCTACCATTACAGTCATTTATTTTTTATGACAACTTCATCCCAGAGTCGGCACCAAATTCTGAGCTGTAGCCTCAGCCAACCTCGCCAGCTCGAACTCCGGAGACATGCCGCCCCAAATCGATTAACAGTCATCTCACCCTGATCTGCATTCATCCACCGTCGATTGCTAGTTATAGCCACCGACCATGTTCACCTATCAGGCGCCGTCCTCCGACCCGCAGCTGTCCGCCAACCAGTCACCATCCTACGACCAGCTACCTACTGCCGAGCTGGCTGAGCTACTGATAGAGTTAGTTTGGCATGTCCGCCCACCAAGCACTTATTCTCGTCAGCCTTAGGTTAAATTTAAATACTACATCTGCACCGCTACTCGCTCGATAAACCCCCCCTCATGCTGCTATCTCGTCATCTGCTACTGCACTATCCTCAAGTACTCGTTATCCTATTGTTGATTATGTTTCCCGCAGTAATTTTTTGATTTCACATTCTAGATTTTTAGCTGCAGTTACAGACGCCGCAGTTACAGATGCCGGAGATCCAGTTACAGACGTCGCAGATCCAGTTACAGACGCCGCAGATCCAGTTACTTATGCTGATGCTTCTAGCCATCCTCATTGTCGCGCCACCATGTCCGAAAAGATTGATGCATTCGTGCAGAATGATACTTGGATTCTTTCTCCTTTTCCACTTGGTAAAAAGGCTATTGGATGCAAGTGGGTTTATCAGACTAAAGTTTGACGGTTCTATTGAGCGGTACAAGGCTCGTTTGGTTGTTCTTGGTAATCGTCAGATTAAGGGCACTGACTTTACTGAGACATTTTCTCATGTTTCCAAGATGAAATATGTTCATCTTTTCTTAGTTGTTGCTATTATTCGTGGTTGGGATTTGCATCAGATGGATGTTCACAATGCATTTCTCCATGGTGATATTAAGGATGAGGTGTACATGCGTCAGCCTCCGAGCTACTCTTTACTGGCGCCTGGTTTGGTTTACAAGCTTCACAAATATCTTTATTGTTTTCAGCAAGCTCCACGGAATTGGTTTGCAAAGCTTGCTACTACTCTTCGCCTTTTTTGCTTTGTTCAGAGTAAAGAAAATTACTCTCTGTTCTCTTATCTCCGTGATAGTGTGTCTCTTCATGTTCTGGTTTATGTTGATGTACTTATTATTGTTGGTTCATCTCCTGAGTTTATGGTTAAATTCAAGAAGTATGTGTGCTCTTGTTTTCATATGAAGAATCTTTGTGCTCTCAAGTATTTCTTGGGCATTGAGATAGCTCGTCGCCCTGATGGCATGTTTCTGTCTCAGCGAAAATATGTTCTGGGTATTTTTTCAGACACTGGGTTATTGACGGCGAAACCCACTGATTATCTCATGGAATAGCAGCACAATTTGATGCTAGAAGATGGTCTTTTCTTTGATGATTTGTCGCAATACAGACGTCTAGTTGGGAAGCTCATTTATCTTACCATCACTCGTCTAAAGCTTAACTATTCAGTTCATACCTTGGCTCACTTTATAGAGAAGTCGTGTTTGGCCCATTGGCTATCATGCGTGTGTTACACTATTTGAAGAGTTATCCTAGTCAAAGTCTGTTTATGTCAACTAAGAGTTCGCTTCACCTAACAACATTCTATGATTCTTATTGAGTGGATTGTCCCATTACTAGGAGATATTTAACTGGTTGTTTTGTTATGATAGGTGTGTCTCCGGTTTCTTGGAAGACAAAGAAACAACCGATTGTTTCTCGTTCTTCAGCTAAAGTTGACTATAGAGCTATGACATTTGCTTGTTGTGAGTTGTTGTGGCTCAAGTCTTTTATTCGGTCATTGGGTATTTCTCATTATACTCTGATGCATCTATACTGTGATAGTCAAGCAGCTATTCATATTGCAGCAAATCCAGAGTTTCATAAGAGGATGAAGCACATTGCGATTGACTGTCATTTTTTTCATGATTTGGTTCAGTCTGGTGATGTGGTTACTCATCATATTGGCAGCCAGCAAATTTGTTTACTAACGCACTTGGTCAACAGTCCTTTTAGACTTTACTTGGCAAGTTGGGCATTTGGGATCTTCATGCTTCAACTTGAGGAGGAGTGTAGAAGATATTTTTTTTAATATTCTTGTATATCTTGTATGCCTTAGTTAGAATCTTCTTCCAATTGTGATTTGCATACTTGTGTCATTATTAAAATCACACTTTCGTATTTTACAGCAATGAAACCCCCCTTCGGCGTCACCGGAACCATTGATCACGAGGAAGAAAGATGTATCAGTGGAGAAGATTGTGGTTCGTGAAGGAAGAAGGATGCATCAGTGCCACTCTAGGTTTCTGCATTGGCGGAGATCGCCAAGCGGAGGTGATTCGTGAAGAAGAAATCGGCATGTGGAGGAGATTCGTGAAAGAAGAAATTTGCAAAAGAAGAAAAGGGTGAAGGAGATTAGTGAAGAACAAAAGAAAAGAAATGTTTTTCTCTTTTATATTTTTTAATTCATGGGTAAAATCATCATTTTCTTGAATTCCGCAAAAATCTCCCTCTGACAATTGAAGTCAATTGTGCTCAAGGTTAGATTGGCACATACATCATAAAGTTAGGGTTATGTTGACACTTTCTCATTTTGCAGGGACATATTGACACTTTCAATCTAAAATTATGGTAATTTTTACACTTGAATCAAATCATTGTGTTAGATTTTTATTTATTTATTTAGTGGAGATATTCTAAAAGTTTGATATGAAATTTGTGATTATGAACCAAATAAAAAATATTAATGGAACCGAAAATAAGTAAATACTACTATATAAAATTCATCATCTAATCGTTGTAAATTTTACTGCTCCAAAAATTAAAAAATAACAATAGGTCATCTCCATTGTAACATTGAGATCCATTATAAATGTTAGACCATGTACAATGGTAATGTACCATGGTAAACCCACTTTGAACCCACTATTGCGGTTTTAATTTATTAAATAATTAATCTCTTTCTTCCATCTCAACAAATGAACCCGTAACTAAATCACTCCATTTTTCTTTCTACTTTGGTTGAAACCATTCAATGGATCCCACTAGATTTTCCCTATCATACTCATTAATTTTATCTTCAATATTTAATTGAAATAATTTTTTCTACCAAATTAAGTTAAAATATGAAATTTAATAATACACTTTAAAAAATTATTTTATGAATCTGAATTAAAAAGAACCATTTAAAAAATATATGTTAAAATGAACCACAATTTTATTTTGAATTTAAAAATGAAAATAATATTTTTTAATAAATTTTAATCAATTTTTTTGATTTTTTAAAAAGTATTTTTGATTTTTTTAAAAATTCAAGAAAAAAAGTTTATTAAAAAGTTGGTCATGTGCTGCCACATAGCCCAATCATAAGTTGTCACGTGGTAGCCAGGAGGTAAAAAAAGATGCAACAATCTGGAGGGGCCAAGGCATGTGGCTTTGTTACAGCTTTGCAGAGCTAGGCGCAGGTTGTGTTGCCCTAATCGTACCAGGGGGCTGTTTCAATTCAGCCCACTCCAACCCCCCCCCCCCAACTATAAGGGTTTTCAGGCTCGGTTCGGGCTTAATTTTTAATTGAACTCATTCCGAACCCCCCATTGTACATGCTCTTACACCATGTACAATGGTAAGCCCGCTCTGAATTCGCTCTTGCGATTTCACTTCATTAAATAATCAATCTCTTTCTTCCACCTCAGCAACTGAGTCTGCAACTAAATCACTCCATTTTTTCCACCACAGTGGTTGAAACCACTTTGAAACCATTCCATGGACCCCCACTTTATTTTTTCTATCATACTCATTAATTTAACCTTTAATATTTAATTCAAATAAATTTACCTAACAAAATAAATTAAAATTTAAAATGTAATAATACATTTGTAATTTTTGAATTGGATTTTGTTTTTACAAATTTCATTTTTGAAATTAATTTAAATTTTATTTTATGAACCGTGATAAAAAAGAACCATGTATATTTTCAAAGAATGTAATTTTGAATTTTAAAAAGAACCAAAATTTAATGTCAATTTTTTTAAATAAATCAAATTTTTAAAAAATTTAAAATGCCAGGAATTAATTTTTTTGTTCAAAAAATTGTTTTTAAAAAAATTTAATGTGTCTCAATCAGGAAAAAAATAATGCAGTTGGTTGCTGCTACGTGGTCCAATTAGAGGCTGCCAGAGACAAAAAAAACAAAGCAGCTGTCGGTTAGGGCCCATGACCCCACTTGATTCTCTCTATCATACTCATTATTTCTAACTTTAATATTTAATTTATATAAATTTACCTAAGAAAATAAATTCAAATGGAAAATTTAATAATACATTTGTAATTTTTTAATTTCATTTCATTTGGAAAATTTTTCCCAGAAATTAATTTCAATATTAAATTTTATTTTATGAACCATAATTTTAAAAAACCATATATTTTTTTAAAAAACGTAATTTTATTTTTTTAAATGACCAAAATTTAAATTAGATTTTTTAAAAATTTAAAGAATTTTTTTGGATTTTAAAAGTAGAATTTTTTTAAGGAGCATTTAAAAAAGATTTTTTTAAAAAAGAACTGTGCCACGTGTCCCAATCAGCTTTAAAAAAATTAGCGGGACAATGGTGGCCAAGTGCCACCCAATCAAAGGGTGCCAAGTGGCGCCCAAGGTCAGCTGACACACGGGCCTTGCAGCACATGCATGTGCTTGCTCCGAGTGTCAGGTCTCTGACAGAACTACAAGCTAATTGATAGAGTCGGCCCAGCGGGCTACTTCAAATGCAGCCCGCTTCGAGCCCCTCACTGTGGAAATTTTTGGTCTCGATTCCGTCCTAATTTTTAATTAAGCCCGAATTGAGCTCCCACGACACATGACCTTAGACCATGTACAATGGTAAGCCCGCTCCGAGCCCGCTCTTGCGGTTTCAGTTCATTAAATAATCAATCTCTCTCTTCCACCTTAGCAACTGAGCCCGCAACTAAATCACACCATTTATTTCTCCACAGTGGTTGAAACCACTTTGAGACCACTCCACGAACCTCGCTTTATTTTCTCTATCTTACTCATTAATATAACATTCAATATATAATTCAAATAAATTTACCTAAAAAATAAATTAAAATGTGAAACTTAATACTCCTAATACATTTATAATTTTTGAATTAGATTTTGTTTTTTCAAATTTTATTTTTGAAATTAATTTAAATTTTTAAAATTTATTTTATGAACCATAATTAAAAAGAATCATGTATATTTTCAAAGAATGTAATTTCAATTTTTAAAAAGAACCAAAATTTAATGTCTTTTTAAAAAAAATGAGAAATTAATTTTCTCTTTTCAAAAATCTATTTTTTAAAAGAAATGGTGTGACACGTGGCCCAAAAATGATTGGGCCACGTGTCCCAATCAAGCAAAAAAAGTAGTTCAGTTGGGCCCAATCAAAGACTGCGATGTGGCATCCAGGGGCAAAAAACAAAGCAGTTGCCGACCAGGTTCCCATGCACGTGGGTGCTGCAGCTTTTGCAGATCTGGCCCCCCCATTGTGGGGATTTTTGGGCTCAATTTTTAATTGAACCCGAATCACCCCCCCCATTGTACATGACCTTACACCAAGTACAATGGTAATCCCGCTGCGATCCTTCTTTTGCAGTTTCACTTCATTAAATAATCAATGTCTCTCTTCCACATTAGCAATTAAGTCTGCAACTAATTCACCCCATTCCCCCCCCACAGAGGTTGAGCCCACTTTGAAACCACTTCATGGACCCACGTGATTTTCTCTATCCTGCTCATTAATTTTACCTTTAATATTTAATTTGAATAAATTTACCTAACAAATAAATTCAAATGTGAAATTTAATAATACAATTGTAATTTTTGAATTTAATTTCATTTGGAAAAAATTAATTTTCAAAATTAATCTCAATTTTGAAAATTATTTTATGCACAATAATTAAAAAGAACCATATATATATATATTTAAAGAATTTAATTTTGATTTTCAAGAATTGTTTTTTATTTTTTAAATTAGTACAAAAAATATTTGAGATTTTTAAAAAGTATTTATTTATTTTTCGATTGGGACAAGTGCCACCATCAGATTGGGCCATATATCCCAATTCTGTTTTACAAAATAAAAAATAAAATTTGGGGGACAAAGGTGCCACGTGGCCCAATCATAGGGTGCCACGTAGCACCCTGGGTCAAAAAATTGTGCAGTACTTTGCTGCTCTGACAAGCGCATGTGGTGCCTGGGGATGACCGCTGGGCGCAGGCTGTGTTGCCCCAGCCAGACCAGCAGGATGCTTCAATGCAACTCGCTTCGAGCCCTCAACTTTGGAGGTTTTCGGGCTCGGTTCGGGCTCAATTTTTAATTGAGCCTGAATTGTGCCCCCATTGTACATGGCCTTAGTCGTATAACTAATTTAAATATTATTTTATATTAGGGGTATTTACATTTATAATCCTTACTTTAGGCTGAAAGTGCCAATATAACCCTGCAATCTCTGAAAGTGCCAACATAACGCTAACTAACTGTTGTATGTGCCAATCTAACCCTAAATTTCAAAAAATTGGTGCCGATATACCCAAAATCATTATTTTCGGTGTTGACCAGTCGAATTAAGGCAAGACAACAAATGAAATAAAAAAATATCCCTCTTCTTAAACCTATATTTCTTCTTCAAAAAACCTAATGCGGACACCGCCTTGCTGCCTCCAGGAATCGCCTCCGCCACCGAAAATCACCGCCTCCCACTAGCGCCGGAGCTCGCTTGCTTTGCAGTAGTGCCGCCCTCTACCACCGTAGCAGTGCCGCTTCATCCCCTTGATTCCCGACGCCACTTCCCTCTCTTTCTCCTCTCTTTCCCTCACCCTATGCTGCCAAGTTGCCCTGCTATCACAGAGTCACCGCCAGCATCGATCAGAGCTTCTTCCCCTCATTTTCCTTGCAGCGGTGATCAAAGCTTGCTTCTTCCCCTCGTTTTCCTTGCAGCGGCGACCGGAGCTCACTTATTCCCCTCATTTTCCTCTCCGTAGCTCCGCCCTCCACCACCACACCACCGATTCACCACCCAAAATCACCACCCCACCAACCCTGATTCACCACAACACCACCCCTGAACCCTAACTCACCGTACAACAACCAATTTGTGACCGAGAAAGATGGGAAGTCGTCGCCGTACCTCTCAAATGTACATTTTAAGCCCTAAAGTGCTCTTAACTACAACTAAGTAGATAATGGCAAGTCAAGGTCGTCCACAGAGACAAGGGATTTTTCTAAGCGTTTGCTCATATGATGGTAAATACTATAATAGATATAAAAGATATGCATACATATAAAATCGTGTAAAAGGGGGGGTTTGGTTTGGTTTTTCCAAGCTATCAATTTTAAAGACAAATTAAACTAGCAAACCATACAAATCTATTAAATAAGCAACAATTACTGAGAAGAGTTTAAACTCGAATTACGGGATCTTGGGTGCAATTGATTTCTACTTCCAAGCTTCTTATCTATCATTGAACATATAACCTATTCAACACTTTTACTACTTGTTGTGAAGATAAATCTTCTACCCTTCTTTGATAGTAGTTTACAAGAGTGAA
>JAULKK010322736.1:0-11300 GCA_032355705.1 Rubia peregrina | reverse complement strand
ATTCTAGCTATAAACAATGGAAGGTGAGAAATGGCTTCACTTGAAAGGAGTTGACAAGTTCTCCACAATATGTGGTCAATGCATGATAATAGGATAATTAGTCAATGATCGAATGATAACTAGAAATTTAAACCAATTGTGCCCAAGATTTGTTATAATCTTAGTTACAGTTTTTGTGCTAGTGAGATCATATGTACATAGTATGTTCCAATTGTTTGTTAATCTAATTGCTTAAAGTAGTCGTAGTGTTTTCTAAACTCAAAACCTCTCACTTTGTTACAACACACTTGGAGTGACATCTTTGTGTGCTTTTAACTACATTCAATACTTGAAACCTCTTTTTCCTCGTTGATGACCCCGACTTGCCACTATTTACTTTCTAGTAGTTACCCTCAATTAGAGCCTATAAATACTATCTTTGAGAGGCACGATGATGTCCTCCCTAGTTTGGAAGACTGCACCTCCGCTATATCCAAAAACTTGGAAACTCAAGTTAGCCAAATCGCATCTTCCGTGGCCCAGTTAGAGGCTAGGGATTCCAAAAAACTTCCCTCACGGCCAGAATTGAACCCGAGGCAAAATGTAAGCTCAATCACCTTGAGGAGTGGGAAAGAAACCAAGGAGCCCAGGCAAGTTGTTAAGCTCGGGAAGAAAGTCGAAGAGGAACTTATGGTGGAAAACCAAGAGGTTGATGAGCTTATCACTCAACCACAAAAGAAGAAAGAAATTGAAGGAAAAAAATCCTTCCACCACCTCCTTTTCTGGCAGATTTATAGGACCAGAATTGCAAGGATGAGAATAAAGCCCTTTTGAGGTTTTCTGCAAATGTGAGGTAAACATTCACCTTTGTTATGATATTCATCAAGTGCCTAGGTTTGCTAAATTACTTAAAGCGTTATGCACCCCTAAGAGAACTAAAGCATTAAAGAATGTTGGAAAAGTTAAATCTGGTGGACAAGTGTATGGCTCTTTTTCTAAAGAAAAATTCAATGCTCTCGGTATGTTCACTGTCCCTTGTGTCATAGGTGGGAAAATTTTTGAAAAAATAATGATAGACCTAGGAGACTCTATTAATGTAATTCCCTACTCTCTATAAGAAACTCTTTATTTAGGGACTTTGCATGAAACTAGGGTGATCATACAACTAGTCGATCATTCCCAAGCTATTCCAAAGGGATCAGTGCGAGATGTTTTTATTAAAGTGGATAAACAAGTTTTTCCCGCCAACTTTTATGTTCTCAATGTGTCGCATAATGAGAATGCACCCCCTATGTTGTTAAGGAGACCATTTTTTAAAACAAAGAGAACTAAGATCGATGTGCATAGCAGCACAATAACATTAAAATTTAATGACTAAATTACTTTTTTGGTCCCCAACTTAGTATCTTTTACCATCTTTCGATCCCCGAGAGCAAAACCACATTTTTCTAGTACCCCTCAAATTCAAAGTGAAAATTTTTATTCACAAAAACTAGATTCCGATTGGTTTTCAGGTAATCCGGAATTATTTCTGATATAGCTAGGGGTATTTTCGTATTATAATTAGAAAATAATTTCAATTTCAATTACAATTTTCTATTTTCTATTTTTTTTTCTTTCTTTCCCTAATTCTTTCCACCTCGTCACACCTCCATCTCCGTTCACACCTCCATCTTGTCCCGTTGTTCCCTGTCATCTTCCCATCGTTTTCCTCTCAGCCAACACCCCAAAAACCCATCTCCCCAGTCATTCCTCTCTACCTCGTCCACTACGCCAGATTCTCGTCGCCACCCATCGTAATCCCAGAAACCCCATAGCCACCACCCCAAAAACCCATTGTCCCTCCACTACCTCACTCTTTTGCCAGAAACCCATCGCCCTTCTCCTCCGTCTCAGTGAAATCGTAGTGCCTCCCCGCCCTCGATTCCCCCTCCTGAAATCTTAGCACCTCCCTACCCGTGATTAACTGTAATACCCCACTCGGCTTAGCCTCGCCTAAGCCATGGGAATAGAAATGGAAATTAAAAAATGAGGGGGAAATTAGCTACAGAAAGGACGGGGAAAGAACGGGGAGAGGCGAGGGTGGAAAATGGGGAAAGAACTAGGATCGGAAATGGAGAACGGGTAAAGAATTGAGATAAAAATGGAAAGAAAATAGAAAAAATATTTAAAATATTTTTTAAAAAGTGATATTATAAAATACCCTAACCATATACTCCCTCCATCCCTCTAGTAATGGAAAATTACTATTCAGTTGGTCAAATTACACATACTTCGACCATAAATATAAATTAACATATATATAATAAATATATCATATGAGATATTGTTGACTTCATTTTCCAAATATCATTTTTATGCAATATTGGTATATGTAGCTATAGCTATTAGTGGTAAAAAATTATCATTGAAGACCGTGGAAAAAAATGTGTCGTTACTAGCGGGACGGAAGGAGGAGAAAATAATGTCGATTTGAAGACCAAAAGATGTAAACCACCAGGATTCTAGTTTTGGTAACCAAAATTTTCACTTTGAATTTGTGGGCTACTTAAACAACGTGGTTTTGCTCTCGTAGACCAAAATATGGTAAAAGATGCTATGTTGGGGACCAAAAATACAATTTAGTCAGATTTGATGGAGAGAAAGTAGGTTATGAGATCTACAAGGATAAAGAGCCTCCAAAGGATAAAAAGTCTTGCCATGGTGTCACTATAATTGAAAGTTTACATGAGCCCCACAATGAGTTTGAACATTACCACATGATTAACTTAATTGAATTTGATAATAGAATGAGTAAGGCATCTAAGCAAGTTTCTAGTATTTTGAACAAAGACAATGTTACATATGCGAGTGTCTCTAGTACTAATTTGAAGTGAGTGAAGAAGGTGTTAAAGAAACATTATCTAAATTCTCTTCACTCCAAAGAGTTCCCAAAACCACCCGAAAAGGGAAAAGGTGCACAAGTTCATTTGGCTCCGGATATGAGGTTTAAGGAGAGATAATGTTGGAGAGCATTACATATGGAGGAAATAACGGGTGGAATCATGGATGGTTATTCTGGAGACCCATTTAAAGTTTTGAATAAAGCTTTAAAAGGAGTATGTCATGCCGACGACGTTAAATAAACTTGGTTTGGATCAATCGAATAGTCATTTGTGACATCCGTCGATGTAATTGTGATTTCCTTTTTGTTAAGGATAATTATGTAGGAATGATTTAATTGTGAAGATATGTTGTTTTATTTGGAATTTATGATTAATTTTTCTTCTCTTTATTTTTTTCTTGGAACACTATTACACTTGGATTACATGATGGTTTTGCAAAAAGCATTTAGTTTGAAGAAAAATGAGGGAAAAAGAGCGAGTAACTGGGGCTAGAAGAAGTTAAACTCACGAATCGTATAGACGTGCAGGGTCTGTGATGCTCACACGTTCCCCCATCTTTGAATTACCAAATTAATTCCTTACCACCACTAAATACCACCCAACTCTATTAACTCGCAACCCACTTGAAACACACAATTTGAAACCAAAGATATATCTCTCTCCTCCATTGCTATATCAATGCTCTATTTGATTTATTGTCCATGATAGTGGTTGTTATTTGAATTCTATATTAGAGGTTGTGGGCAGAGTATATTGTGGTTGTGGTAGTTTGTCCATTAGATCTTATAGTTGTGCTACTAAGCGTGTTTTTAGTGTTCGTTACTCATCATGGATATTCTCTCATCCCCCTCCCTTGAAACGTGTTCTAGAATGTTAATTTGCATGGAGAACAATGAAAACTTTAAGTGTGGGCGATAGGAATAAAATTAATTTATGATTAGTAGTTTAGTTTAGTTGTAGCAAGTAGCTCTTTTGAGAGCATTTTTAATCAAAACTTTTGGAAACAAATTGAATATAAAGAAACACGCTAAGTTGAAAACCCAAGAGGGCAACTTAGGAAAAATTAGGGAAGCCGGATAGGTCGAAACCCCGAAAGATCGACCTGTTAAAAATGAGAAGAAATGGTGTGGAAAAAGGTGGCGGTGAGTATTGAAAAAGGACTAAGAAGTTTGAAATTAGGATGAAAACCTGAGAGGTTGCCTAGGCAAAATCAGAGAAAATTTTTTTAAAAAAAACAAATTATGCTTCTCTTGGTTTGTCTACTTGGTAGTTTTTTAGGTAGAGTAAGTTAGTTTTACATTAAATGTATACCTCACTCTTTTTAAGGTTTTTTGGTTATTTAGCTAGCCTTAGAATTAAGGAAAAGAGAGTGTGATAGATTTTGTGGCTAGGGTAGTCTAGGAATAAAATTTTGAGTGTTTTGGGAAAACCTTTGCATGCTAGTTTACGCTTAGGTCTTTGCTTGTTCTTGTTTACTTGACGACGAGTAAAGGTTTAAGTGTGGGGGATTTGATGAGAAGTCAAATGCATGTATTTTCTGAAAAACTTAACATCTTTGTTTTTATCTTTTTGTTGGAAATTACTAGATTTAGGTTTATATCATAAGGGATTTAGATGACCATATTTGGTTTTCATGTCTACATCCTTTATTTTGTACCCTATTTTGAGTCTAAGGATTTGTGTCCTTATAAGTGATGTGCCCACTTTATACTCTCCTTTTTAGCACATTTGAAACTCATATTTGTAATAAATTAGGGTTTTATGTAAGGTTAATGGATGTTTAGTTGATAAAAAGGTTAGGATAATGATTAAGAATTTCTATCTTAACTGTTTTGTTTAAGGGGTTTTCAGAATGTACTTTGTGATCATGCTAATTAATTAATGATTTAAAATGGAGGTTCAAGAGAAGAGCTTAGAAGTGAAGGACATTATGTGATTTGGTAGAAGAAAAGATCCGGATTGAAAAATGAAGATTAGTTTACCAACCCGAAGACAGGTTGGCCGACCGGCCGGGTACAACCAAACAAGCGCGCAGCCTACACACCTAGTCGTACACCCACGTGCCTAAAACAAAGGGGGGGGGGGAATCCCTCGGATGTCAATTTACACGGCCCGCGAGTATGGGATGCCCGGCCCACGCGTTTATGTGTGGCCTACGCATATCTGCTACACTTTTGACCTTTTGGCCCATTCTTGACCACTTAATCTATAAATAGTATTCTATATTATCCTCAACCATATGCTCAACTTTCCCCTTCTAAAACCCTAGTTTTCATTAACTTCTCCTCATTTATTGCTTATCTACTATGGGATTTCATCCCGTTGTTATGGGTTTTAGTTATTTAAGCTAGTATGAATTCGTGAGATTTTCTTTATCCTATCTTGTGCTTTAATTATCAAGTATGTTTTGTGCTTTGTTGTGAGATTAAGGTATGATTTAGACTAGGTTGATCAACTACTTGATGATTTTGAATTAATTGTTGGCCAAGTTTTGGTCAAACCCGGGAGATTTTATCTTTTAGTCGATGTGATTATTGTTAATTATTGTTAGCTTGTAATTAGGGGTGAAAACTTATTATGATTGTTGATTAATGAAATTTCTTAGGTTTAGGATGAATTCTAATGGGTTTACTTGATCATCGATGTGGCTCACTAATAACGTCTATATGTTTCTCGTCTCGTTATTAGTAGACATACTTGACCTATCTATATGTTTCTCGCTTGTAGGATATTGTGTTAGTTTTGTTAGGTATCCATGTCCATTGCTATCCCCGGGGCATTCTATGATGCCGATCATCTAGAGTGACTCGAGGGTTAGGGCTATTTTGGGGCTTTGATCACCCATTCTAGCTATAACCGAGGAGATGTGAGAAATGTATTCACTTGAAAGGTGTTTACAAGTTCTCCAAAATATGTGTTCAATGCATTATAATGGATTAATTATTTAATTATCTAAAGATAACTAGAAATGTAAACCAATTGCACCCAAGACTCGTTATAATCTTATTTACATTTTTCTTGCTAGTGAGGTCGTATTTAAATCGCTTGTCCTAATTGTTTGTTAATCTAGTTACCTAAAGAAGTCATAGTGTTTTCTAAACTTAAAACCCCTCACTTTGTTACCACACACTTAGAGTGACTCCTTTGTTTTCTTTTAACTACATTCAACCCTCGATAAAACCCCCCCTTTTCTTCGTGGACGATCCTCACTTACCATAGCTACTTTCAAGTAGTTAGCCACAATTAGGGCCTATAGTACTATCTTTGAGATGTACGATGACGTCTTCCCACATCCCTATGGACAACCTTCTCTATTGGTTGATCTCTGATAAGCTCACAAAATCTACTAATAATGATAAAATCATAGAGGAAAACAAGCTAGAGAACTAAATGCTTAGAAAATAGAAATTTTAGTTTGAATAACTGCACAAGGTGATTCTAATCCCCCCCCCAATTGGTAAATAATCCAATTTCCTAGCTAATCACAAACAAACATAGAAAATTTATCAATTATTAAAAAGATAACATATTTTGGTATCATCAAATTCTCTACACTTAGACATTTTCTCTTCCTCGGTTAATTATGAATAAAACTCTAAGGTGGTTTCCTAGACTCTGTCCCCTTTCACAATTAACTACCCGTATTCCTGTAATTACCCTAACCCAAAACATAAGGAATCACAGATCTTCATATCCCGACCTAAGGAATTCTAACCACCAAAAAATAAAATAAAACATGCCAAATAAGAATGAGGTATAAAGAATGAAAAATAACATAAGAGGAGATTTAATTTCTCTAAGAGTTCACGAAAGTGGCAAAATGAGCCTTCAAAATTATTAGTTTCTCTCATTTTTCCTAGTACCCTCTTGGGTTTTCATCCTAGCCTCTCATTTCTGTCAATCCTCACACCTCACTTTTTACCTCAAGATTAAGGGCTCTCATTATTTTCATAGGTTTCCCTTTCACGTTTTCAACTTATCCAAGCCCCCCAAATGTTGACTAAGTTGCCCTTCGGGTTTTCAACTTATCAGATTCTCTTCATTCTTATTTTTCATTTTTGTTTCATTTTGAATAAAATGCCTCCAAAGGAGATCCTTGCTAACTAAAACAACCACCTAATTATAATCATAAGTACAATCTAATTCCCCTCCTCACACTTAAAGTATGCATTATTCCCAATGCATATCTAAACATTCTAAAACACATGCCAGGGAGAGAAAATGATACAACACTCATAATGTGGATTGAACACCAAAAAATACATAGTGGCACAATCGTAGGATTTAATGAATAAACTACCACACCACATACGCTACTCAAAACTTTAATCGAGAAATTTCAATCACAGCCACTATTATGAACAACAAATCAACTAAAGTATTGGAATCTGATGAGACATGATTTTGATGTTTTCTAAGTACAATTAACACCCATTTTTAGCTTGTTTAGCTAGTGGTTAGTTATATTATTAAGTGTTTTACAAAATAGGGGGTTTAGAATCATCGTGTGTGGCTATTTGCCCTAATTTCCCTCCATTGTAAGTATTTAGTGTCCAACGTGTTCTACCTCTATGATTTGGTCCTGTGTGTTTTGTGAGCTTATTTGGATACTATCATGAAGAACTTCAGTCGGAAGGATTTTAGAAGATTGAAGAAGGCCATAAGCAGGAATTGTAGAAGATAGAAAAAGGAATGAAAACAAGGCAAAAGTAATGGGTGAAGCCATTTGGACCAGGCTTTTTATTAGACTCTAGAAGCATGTGTTTCATAATGCATTTTGCATATCTTTTGTTAGCTTTTGTATGGTAGATTGCTAGATTTAGGTGATTTTACATTACAAGGGATTTAGATGATCACTGTTGGTTTTCTTATCTAAATCAATCATTTTGTAGATTATTTAGATCTAATAGATTCTATGTCCCCTACGAGCATCTAGATCATTTTAAGCTATAATTTATAGACTGCTCGTAAGCACTTTGGACTGTCTAGAAGGCCATTTACAAGAATGGTAGCTGATTGTAGAATGCCATTTTTAAGGATAGTAGAAGACTGGAGGGAATTAGTTAAAATGTGGTAGAATATTCAAGGGTTGATGAAAGAAGATAAAGAAGCAGATGAATTGTGATATGAGAGTTTAACCAAGTTCAAGGAATGATCTGAGAAGAATCAGCATTAGAGGGTGGCACTGTTGGGTTCTTCTTCTTGAGCACTATAAAATCAAGTACGAGAACTCCCAAATCAAACCAGTGGTTCACCCATAGCAGCACAAACAAGTTGAAGGAAAAGTCAAGTTTTGGAATAGTAGAAAACCGGTACGGCCCATGCCAAGTACATGCATGCCAAGCACCGAGGTGACTGAGTCCAGATGCGACCGCGTGGCTGCATGCTTAGAATGACAAGATGAAGACTCCACTCTGCAGCCAGCGTGGATTAGCGTAGCATGTGCACTCAGTATGCCCGGGGAGTAGCTCCAGTTGGTGAGCCGTGTGCTTTTGCATGACCCATGCTAATGTGGCACTAGTGGTGCCATTAGGGCTTTACTAGGCTTTTCTAAACTTGGGCCACTTGATGCCCATTTATATTCTCCTATATAAGGAGCCTTTAGTATCCTAGGGTTTAGTAAGTATGAACAATGTAGATTTTACTTTTGGTAGGTACGAAGGAAGAGGAGAATTCTCTCTCTCTAGAGTTCTTCTTCTCTCCTTCTCTTAGTTTTTAGATCCATGAAATTTAATTCAATCAATTCCATGGATATATTAGTAGTATATTATTTTAATATCTTGGGGAAATATTTATAATCATGACTAGATATTGACTCTGTGAGATTCTTAGATTTCCATATTTTTATGCCTATGAACATCCATTCATGAAATATGCTTTATATTCTTGTAAGATGTATGTTATATATGTTCTATGATGCACCCATAGATTCATGTGTCGTATATCATCGTGATGGGCATGTCATGTCATCTTGGGAGTGTTAGATTAGATCTATTGTAGGTTCGTGAGTACCGGGGAGGTGAGTTCATGCATGTTATCCCGAGAGTACCATCTCAATCTTTAGACTCTAACCTAATTGGCTCATCGTGCAATAATCATTCATGTTAGGGACGACAGTTTCCCTAACGAGGGGAAACCCTTGGCAAACCCCGATAGATGTGCATAATAGTTTGTCGTGACTAGGGTTGTGGTGTAGCGGCTACAGTTGTGTCAACTCTAGAGTCATCGTGAGATGCCAACTCTTTTACCTCTCTAGGCCTAGGGATTGATATCTATAATGTAGTGTCCAGGACGTGTTGTCCTTACTCTCATATCTAACAGTTTCTACCTACGCAAAGCATTTCTCCTTTAAGAGGGGGCACGTTAGCATTGGGAGTGAGATTTACGGGAAAGGAACTGCGGTATCAAAAAGGCAATCGAAGCGCCTTCCTTAATTACGAAGATTGTATGATAGTTTATAAGAAGACGATGAACCTTAGTGTGACAGACATTGGGAATTCCCGACCATCATTCTCACTATGTGACATAGGCATAGGATAGGTGTATATGTCTTACATGTGATAGAATTTAGGATCAAAGTAATTTATTGGTCAGATTACACAAATATTCCCCAAGAATAGTTTACAATAGTTTAATCTCTTTTCTTTGCGTGTTCTATAGTTGTTAGTTGAAATTCTCCCAACCTATGTTTGTATCACTTGCTATTCCAGACCCACAATAGGAGTGGCGCCCGATTCTAAGTTGTGTATTGTTAACTTTTGAAATCCAGTAGCTCTGTGGACGACCTCAGACTTGCCACTATCTATTCTCTAGTATTTGCTAGTGAGCACGGGAGCAACAATATAAATCTCTTATCTTTGACTCTGGCACACCGTAAGTTAATATTGCTCTCCCGAAAGGTTGGTTTTGTACAAACCCCGTGGGGCGTGGATAATTTTTTATAAAGATCCAAGATAAATTAGTGTATGTAGATAAGAACATTGGATTCGTCTTTCATAATATTATAAAAATGACTACTGGAACTCCCGAAATGGATCAGGGGAAGCAAAACAAAAAAAGAGCTAAGAGCTGAATTGCACTCTAACGCAAGTCGTGGGAAATACGAGGGTTGGGGATTTCCCACGGCTCACAATAGCACTAATGTTAAGAGTTTGTAGCAGCTTTCACGAGCCATGGAAGCTCTCTATTGGTCACGACGAGCAACCTGTAACTTGTTTTTTACACCCCTATTTTCTTGTATTATAAATATCATTCCATTCACTCTCTTCTTAGCTCTCTTGGCCAGACTTGGAGGCCTTAAAACCCTAGTTTTTATAATTATCTTTCAATTTCTTCTTGTTTCTTTGTAGATCTTTGTTCTATGTTATGGGTTTTTATTATCTAGGCTAGTTTTCTTCTTGGGAACAATTGATTAAAGCTTCCAAGCCCATGTGGTGAGAACCTCTTAAATTCTATTTAGATTTCTTTACTATTATTCATTTGCTATGCTTTAAATGTGGTATCTAGATACATTTATGTGAATGGGAGTTTGATAATATGAAATGTTTGTATGATAACGTGTTAGGAATTTAGGTGTACAGTTTCCTCTCTGTTTGGCATGAAGTCCAAGAACATGGAATTAGAACTTCTAGTTATGTTGATGATGTTAAGTTTGCTAGATGAATGTGAGAATGTCGATCTTTGCCATGTTTATCTTAAGTTAGCACTAATGGAAAATTCTTGAATGTTGATCTTTCCTAATTAACCCTAGGCTATGCATTGTTTGATTAAATGGCTAGGTATTTGGTAGAATGCTTGTAGTTGTTATCAAATCTATTGGTTCTTTGTGCATGATGTCATTGATGAAATACCATTAGACGTTTATTGAAAGTGAACATTGGTGAGGTTTACGAATAGTCGTTGAATGCTTTTTAAAATTACTTTTTAAAATAAAGGAATAATAATCTTCAAAATGGAAGGTGTAGCATTCACAATAGGTAATCAAGATGAGTAAATGAGTGATTGCTTTTATGATCTATAAGAGGCTTGGAAGAGGAAATTAATTTCACCCAATGCTTTGTCATTTGTGTTTTTATCCCCTTTTCTTAGTTTGTTGCATGATTAGCCTCATTATCTTTATATGCTAGTTGCCTATTTTTTCTTCTATTTCATAACTTAGAAAAACTAATCCCCTCCTCTTTAATTTCTTATATATATATATATATAGAGAGAGAGAGAGAGAGAGAGAGAGAGAGAATTGAGATCATGTGAGAACACCTACCTTAGGTGAGAACATCTACTTATGTGAGAACAAAGATGAACCACTAAAATAATCTATCTAACGGATGAAATGTGATGCAAGAAAAACTCGTTAATTTACTCCGTATCATTTTTCTTCTAGTAATCATTAATATGAAAAACAATATGGATAATAAACTGAAACTTTTAATTAAAGGC
>JAULKK010322725.1:0-11301 GCA_032355705.1 Rubia peregrina | reverse complement strand
CGCTTCTCCATTTCCAACTATCACCTGCGAATTAAGTTCAGAGAAAGATTCCACATTTCTATATCTATCCCAAGAATAAGAAGTTCTATAGGATTTAGGTAAAGACCACATAAACTTAGACCATGGTGAAATTCCTTGCTGCATTTTCCACCACATTTTAGTAAAGAATGAATGAACTGAAGTGGTAAATTCATGTGATTTCTTATAATACTAACATTGTGCCAATTCCATAAGTGGGAAGAAAATGCGAAAATATCACAATTTAGACCTTTTAATTTATGCAATGTAATTTACTGCCTTGTATTCTAATAGGGTAAAAATGGAAATGAGGCCCCTTTCTTGTTATGATTTAGATTATATTACGGAGGTTAAGATTACAAAATCAGCTCCGTGGTGCCATATGAAATTAGCTAAATAAAAGTTTGAATTATATTTGCAAAAATGATATAATATAGACAATGTTCAAACAATTGATATTTGCATTCGCAAAATTAAGGAGTATATACTTATTTTCTTTTACATACCAGATCATCGTGTATGGTAATTGACCAAGATTTACTTCCAATTTTGTAACTTGAATTGGAAAATATGAGGGATCACGTTTCAAAAGTCACTTCGGAATTTGACTAAATCCATCCGATGAGTATTACGAGTTTAAAATCATAATCACCCAATTTATCACCAAATGATGTATCTAATTTACGCCGGTTCAAACGTCATCTTTTAGTTCTCATTGCATTTAATCGAATAGATGGTGCTAAGACCTTCTAAAACTTCATTGCACACAACTCAAACCCTCCCCTTGTCCCAAAACTATAATTCTTTTCTCAATTCTCCATAAATAATCATCCTCACAAACCCTAGTAAGTTTTATTGGAGTTATACTACTTGTTATACCAATATTTTGTAATAACTCATGGGTTTTTTAGTCATTGCAAGGTAGGTTGTAAAGTTAGTTGCTCTTAGTTGTACAACATACACCTAAATAGAAAGTACCCACCTTAAACATATTTGAATATGGATTCTTCTCCACGTGGTTTGGCATATATGTATATTTTGAAGATCGAATTGTATTTATATGTTTGGGATATATGATGGAGACATGTTATATAGGATAGAGTTATGGTCTAACTTTTCGATTTCAAATCCATTCTACATTGATGTTGTTATAAGAGTATCTTATAGGGTTAGAGCCTTAAGGTACGGTCCATTTTTTGTATGTGGGAAGAAGTATTAATATGTTTTGGTATGAGTTTAACTCCAATTCATGTCACTGTTGTATGCAGTAGACATGCCTCGTAAGGGAGTTGAGAAGAAATTCTCTAAGAAGAACAATAATGGATTAAATCCTGAGGGAGTCGCCCCTTCCAGGTCGCAAGGGCACACTATGTGAGTCAAAACTAACTAACACACATAGCCTTCGATGGATTTCTAAAGCCAAGACTACAAGAACACACTTTGGATGGAATGCAATGTAACACGTAAAGCGCTTTTATCATCCCAGGGTTTAACTCCATATAAAAACTCGTACATAACACTGAGTTGCTATTCGTTTGATAGAGACACTTCAAAATAGATATACAAATGGAGAGTGTTGAAGGCTATGATAGAAATAAAACACGTGAGGTTGATACAATACATGTGAGTGAAAATGCAAAGTAACTCATTCTTTGCATCCTTAATAGATAAGTAAATTGCTACCACTTAATATCGACGTTTTGTCGCAATTACCAAGGGGTCAATGCATGTTTATTTGTTGGATCCACTACACCTCCCACTCATCAATTCATTTGATGAATTACTATCTACTAGTTTAGGTACAAAAAATTCAACTAAATTACACCTTTCAAAGTAGTTTAAGTTAAGATACTGCATACCAGTCTTTTGTAACATTAGTGTATAAAATCCTGAAAGTACTTTCAAGTTAAGTTATATTTGCGTTGTCTACACTAATCATTAAGCCTTATTATGTATTTTTCATTTTTTAACAACCCATCGACGCAGATCAACCCTTTGGTTTCAGATATTTCCATTGACGATACAACACCATATACAACTGAGGAATCGGAAATAGCGGAAGGAGAGTTAGCCAACTGCATTGTACAAGTCCATACTACAATCATATTTATATTTGCCTGCAAATAAGGTACGTGACAATGTTTATATCTCAATAATAGGTACATGGTTTAGGATTTTGTTGGTAAATAGAGAACCTTCACTACTAAGACATGGTCAATGTCATCTATTGAATTATTTAGTCTTATAATTTGTGTATTAGTGTAAGAAACTACTCACCTGTATTGGTTATTGAATGTGGACACGAAATGCATTTTTGAATGTATTGCATTTACTGATGGCCATATTTTTCGACAGCGTTTTCATTTCAGATTTGTCTCACAATATAAACAATTAGACTATCGATTATTATTCTAATATCGGAAACATATAAAGTAATTGATATCAGAGAACAACCAATATCCCAAATCTTCAACCAATATAAGAATGCAACAAATTCACATCCAAATTCATTTCTTATTCCGCAACATTTGCTACTTTCGACAAATGATCTGATATCGCAACAACTTTCGACACCAATCAGGTACTTGGACCCTAAACTCTTTTTGATATCGGAAGTCTAGTTGACCGATCCGTGTTCTAGACCAATGACAATATCCACAAATTTTGGGAACTCAGTTCCGACACTGGAAGTATGTTTCAAGCACAGTGATTTTTGCTGCTTTTGATTTTGGAACAAACCACAATGGTGACAAAATAAGCTACCACTAGCTCGAAACTGCCATGGTAGATTATGTTCAATGATGATGAGTTGGTTGTGCAACTGTGCCAGTGACTGTGGTTAATAACAACCATTTTCCTCTATGTTTCACCTTCGTAAATGGCCCTCTCCAGTACTAATGACACGAGTATTCATCTATATAATTTTTAAGAGTGTAAATAAGACCTATCATATAGGAAAGTTTCTGTAAAATTCAAAATAAAAATATATAATTAAAAGTTGAAGAAACCCCATAAAACAAAATTTTCACTTAATTTTGTAATATAGTTTTTGGCGATATACTTTCCTGTACTTCCAAGCGTTCTTTTAAAATCACAAATTATCAACAAAAATGATAGTAACCAAGGGCCCCCCCCCCTTTGTGTGTGTATTAGCTCCATTTTATACAATTAGGACAAACTTAAGAAGTTGTAACCAATATTGTTTAACAAAATTATAACATTGAATCAAGTAAGCTTATGAAAAGTTTAATCATTATGTTATGCTTATTTTAGAATTAAATTAAAATATTACCAAACAATTTAATGAATAAGCATGGAATGTACTAAACAACTTGATAAAGAATATACTCTTTCATTGCTATTATTTTTTAAATTCGAATCGCTATGTCAACGGGATTTAAAGTGTATCCTCTTTTTTAGATTAAATTAAAATGGGTAAGAATGTCTTTTACATGAATATATTGATGTTATCGATCTTATACAAAGACATGAGAAAGATACAAACATATAGAGTGAATTTATAAATGGCTATTTCAGAATATTACATAAAAATATTTTTATTGGTATACATTTTTCCAGCTCCTACCTAGCTTAATCAATTTCAACCAAACCTGACTCGACCCGTTTACAAACCCTAATCTAACCTGGTTGTGATCGGGTTGGATATATCTGAGAAAAATAGTAGCCACTTGTTTTTGTCCTTCCCTCATAAGCGAGATGCGTCATTCGCCGACGGAGAGAAAATAGATTTTATTAGGAATATGTATTTATGCTTAAAACAAAGTTCTTCACCATGGTCGCAACTCTAGAATTATGTGAATTGGACGTCCTCACCCCATCTCATCCTCTAACCCAAAACGAAAAATCTAGATCTATTTAAATTCAAGTGATCCACCTAAATCACAACCAAAAGTATATGTTGATTTCGACAATCCTTTGGTATCATAGAAGTCAACACCTTGAATAGGACACTATATACAAAGGATATTGGAAGATCCAACTGTATTAAATGTGGTTTTTGAATGAAAAGGATCGTTAATAAACTGCCATTAAAGTTTACATTAAAATTTATCTTCATAATAAGAACTTCGTCTGTTCTGACGAATTGGATGAAAACTTCATTTAAAACTAGAAAAATAAAACTACAGATTAAAGTAAAAAGTAAAAGGGACAAAGGGAAGAGAGAAGAGTAGCATGCAATAATGGAAGAAAATCAACAAAAGGAGAAAAAAATAACCCCCCTCCTTATTCGTAGCAAAAAAAATTAAAATGAGAATCTTTTAGGGTTTCTAAAACAAAGAAATGTTTCTCTCTAACAAAACTAAGAGATGAAATTCGAAGTAAATAAAAAATTAAAATATATAAGTGGATTATGATTATATATTGATATTTTTAATTCAACATACCATACTAACACATGGGTTCAATTACACAACCTTCTCATAACTAATATGTTTGCAAACATAGAGAGTGTAAAATAGTAAATTGAGCATGGTTTAGTAATGATTTACATTCTCTAATACAGATAGGTCAAGAATTCAAACTACACCCCTGTCAAGAATTGTGAATATTAGAGCAATTTTTTGATAAGGGCAAATCAACGTTATGGGGCCATGTCGGCGGTCCTCGCTATTGTTTTCCAACCTGTAGGTGGTCGATGAAGATGAGAACGTGGTGGTTCTAGTTTAGGTGGCGGAGATGCATTGATGGTGCAACGTTTAGGTGTTCTTACGAGGGTGTCTCTAGCTATTCAAATGGATAGAGTCTCATACTCCTCCGAGCTTCAGTAAATTCAATGGTGGTATCCAGAGGTGTCAAATGGGTGGGTGGGTCAAATATAGGTTGGGGTAAAATAGATAATTAAAAAAATATTGGTGTCACCCATTTTGACCCATTTTAGAATGGGTTAAAAAATGAATCAGGTCAAAATGGGTCGGGTTGAAACCCACTCAACCCGCAGGTCATACATTATTCAACTCACAGATCAAAAATGGGTAAACCTGTGGGTTTCAACCCATATATAAACTCATATGAATTTTATATACCAACCCATATAGGTAAAGTCCGTGTGTTGCTAGCCACATATTGACCCATATAAGTTTATATACTACACATTTGGGTAAATATGACGGTTTCAACTCATATATTAACCTATATTAGCTTAAATACTAACCCATTATAACACATGGATTCAATTACACAATCTTCTTGTAATTAATACGTTTGTAAAGTATTGTTATTTTTATTCCAATTTTACTTTTATTTTAATTTAGTTGAATTATTTTTTTGAATAAATTTAGATGAATTTAATCATATTATTATTAGTTAATTTTCATTTTATTTAGTTCAAATAAATTAAATTAACTTTAAATCACTAGAAAAAAATTAAACCTGAGTTGTAACAGTCCGGGTAAATTGAGCATGGTTTAGTGATAATACATACTCTCTATAACAGATAGACTCATAATTCAAACCAAACTAGTGTCAAGAATTGTGAATATTGAAGTAATTTCTTGATGGGGTTAAACCAGCGTCATGGGGCTGTGTCGGTGGTCCCCGCTGTAGTTTCGCAACTTGTAGGGGGTCGATGATGACGAGAACGTGGTGGTTCTAGTTTTGGTGGCGGAGGTGCGTTGGTGGTGCAACGTTTGAGTGTTCTTATGATGACGTCTCTAGCTATTCAAATGGATGGAGTTTCACACTCCAATGAGTTTCAGTAGATTCAATAGTGGTGTCTAGGGGGTGTCAAATGAGTGGGCAGGTTGAAAATAGGTTGGGAAAATTGGGTGATTAAAAATATATGTATGATCCATTTTACCCATTTTATGATAGGTTGAAAAATGAGTCGGGTCAAAGTGAGTTGGGTTAAAACCCACTCAACCCGCGGGTCAAACATCATTCAACTCACGGGTCTAAAATGGTAAACCCATATATAAACCATATGAATTTATATACCAACTCACATGGGTAAAGCCCGTAGGTTTTTATCTACATATTGACCCCATATGAGTTTATATACTAACCCAAGTGTGTAAACTCGCGGGTTCCAACCCATATATTGACTCATATGAGTTTATATACCAGCCTAGATGGGTAAACCCATGTGTTTCATTTCATATTGGTAAACCCGCGATCAACACACCCAACCCAACCCATATTTTTTAATTGTCTATTTGACTCATTACCCATTTTCTCCATACGCACCCGAATTTAAAAGTAAATAGCCCGTTTGACCCGTCAGTTGCTGGTCTATTTTGCCACCCTAGTGGTGTCTCATAGTTTAGTAGAAAAATAAGAAGTTTATATGTAATTTGACTTCTTGTATGCTATTTTTAAAAAAGTTGCAATTGTTATTAATCGCACTTCAAAATTTTCTTTTCCTTATATGCGTATCCAATAACTAGGAGTTTTTTAAAACAAAAAGTGGGAAAAAATTGGAGTAGTATTGATGTTTCACATACTACAATTTATTTAAAAGAGTAAAAATAAAAGTTGAAATTTATTATTGTTGAGGGACAAGACTCGGATATGTTATCCAAGAATCTTTATGTAAAAAATATTACATTAGTATGTAAATGTTGAAAATTACATGGTATTATGAGTATTTTATTCTTAAAAATACATTATACATTATTAGAATGTGTATTTTGTAGTATTTAATTTCATACTATATTATAACTGTAATTATTACACAAATTTATATTAGGTAAATATATTTATTAAACATTTAATATATACGATGTATATTTATTATATTAATAATTTAGGCGTAAAAAATGTACAAAAAAGAATATTGATATATTACAAAATTATAAAAAGAAAAAAGAAGAAGAATAAAGTCCCCCAAAAACCTTCTTTTTCCAGTAAATCATAGCAATTGCTGCTGTTGGGGGAGGTCCGACGACCTCCCACCGCCACTCAGCTCGTCTTCTAGGCTCAACCTAACCCCGTCTATACTCAAATCTCAATTCACAACCTCCGTCACAGGCCGATCTTCAACGATGATCACCAGCCGAACCTCAATGATGCTCACCGGCCTCATTCTCCCTCTGCTTCATTTTAGATGGAAAGTACCCACTCGTTGAAGTTTGATCGCTTAATCATCGTCACTCTAGATTTCAACCACTGTGTCCGGTTGCTACTGTGACAACCACGTGGTGGCTGTGGCAGAGATCTCATGAAAACTAAATCATGTGACAACCACCAACTCAATAGGCGGTCAACAACGAGATGGAGGTCAGTAGTCAATGACTGGACGACTACTCATTTTTCTACCGGACTTGGGTTGCTCGCTTGCTCACTAGTGAAAAAGACTCTGTTGAAGGTAGCGATACAAGGTAATTTTGAATTTTTTTGAAGAACTTCCTTTAAATGAGGTTCTGAGCTCGTTTCTTTCAGCCATCTTCTATTTTAAAAGCGGTTCAGACATCAATTGAAGGTGGTTTTTGAGGAAGTGTCTTTAATGGACATCAGTTAAAAGAGTTTCAGATTGTAGAACCGCTTTTAATTGATGTTCGGAGTTTGACACTCCTCTCTTTCGGCTCTCCTCTATTTTTAAGGTGGTTCAGACATCAATTAAAGGCAGCCCTTGAGCAACAACCTTTAACGGGCATCAATTAAAGGCAGATCTATAGTAGAACATCCTTTAATTGATGTTCGGAGTTTGAAACTCGTCTCTTTCGGATCCCTTCTATTTTAAAGGTGGTTCAAACATCAATTAAAGGCAGTTTCTATAGTAGAACCACCTTTAGTAAGATGTTATTGTTGGTCCATTTGGCCCAACCATATAAACTTAGTGGTTTCATTTATTCCTTACTTATTTTTGGAAAAGTCCCTCTCCTCTCTTCCTCACACACCAGCCACAACCTCTTCTTTTTTCTTCATCACCAGTCACAACCACCTCTTTCTTTTTCACACATCGTTTCGCCGCCCCTTATCTTCTCCACATATCTGCCACACATTTTCTTCATCACCTTCTTCTTCATCAACACAACTACACATTCAACCATTCTTCTTCATCAACACAACTACACATTCATCCATTCTTCTTCATCAACCTCTTCTTTATCACCCAATCAACCTCTTCCTCTTCATCACCCCACTCGATCCAGATCTGCCCTTTATCTCCAGCGTCATGAAGCCTTGGCGTCATAGACAGTGCCTTTGTCAATCCTCGACGTCACTATGAATGTCTGAGATCGCGTGATGCTCGACCGAGGAATCTGTTTGCACCTTTGTTTTTTGGTATTATTGTATGGAATTTGTCTATTATGATATCATTGTATAAAATTTGTTACGGAATCCTTCTTTGGTGATGATTTGGGGTTGTTTTAGGCATGGTAATGTATTTGCACATCTTGCTTTCATTTTTATGCTACAAGAAATCAATACTCCCTCCGTCCCAGGTTAAATTGCATGAAATATTTTTCACGCTCATCAAGAAACTTATATAACCGTTAATATATTTAACTATGTAAAATAACGGCAACCAAAAAGTTACTTTGAGAAACTAATTGTTATGACGATTCCAACAATATCACATACGATAATATTATTACTTATAGATCTACTCAAATATGCGATCAAAATTGGACAGTGAATAGTGACATAAAGTGAAGTGTGCAATTTAATCTGGATGATGAGAGTATGATTTTCGACAGCTTTTTTAGGACCCCAGATGCAAGTTCTGAATTCAAAAAACTAATTCAGGTCCAATTAAAGGTGGTTTATGAACCGCATTTAATCTTGTACGATTAAAGGCAGAGCTAGAGAAGACATAACCACCCCTTTCTCCACTAGGGACTTCATGGTGGAGGGTCAACAATGCTCTCCATGGTCCATTTCACCTGAAAGTGGTCAAAGATGGGGCAAGATCCAATGTTCAAACTTGATGGAGGATGGCGCATGCTATGGTGGCTAGGAAAATAGCATTAGGAAAGGTCGGATTTCATGCCTAAGGTTGTTTTGATTTTCTTTTTTAGTTTTCTTTAGTTTAATTTTTTAATTTTGTGGTTTTTCCTATTTTTATTTTAGTCTCTTTCGGTTTTTTGTGTGTTCAGTATGTAGGAAAATGGTGTTTTCTTCCCTAGAAAATAGGTCAATTTTTGTTATGAACTTAAGACCTGAAAGTCTCAGCCAAGTTAAGTTTTCTGATGATCTTTTATCTGGTGAATTACGATGGCTTCTGATATACTCTTTAAAGTTGGTTTAGGAGAGATCCAAGTCAAAAGTTGTTTCAAACTAACTTTTGACGATTCCTTCAGGAATTACAAAGTCTATTTGTATATTCTGACTTGTTTTGGACATTTTTGGCTATTCTGACCAGTTTACATTGGTTCAGCTACCTCTAGACTAGTTTATTTCAGTTGTTTAATATGGTCCAAGTTATAAACTTTCATATGCGTAAAGGGGATTCTTATAAATAGATCAATTTTTTGTGTGGTCGGCATACCTTTTTAGCAAGCATGCAACTTGTAATAGAGAATTCTAAGTCCATTGCTTAACTAGAATAGGTTCCACTTGGTAGATTTAGGTCTAGTTTCTTGATCGGTTTCACAATAAAGGAGTACCACTTCATCGTAGAGTACATCTCTTATTAAGCCACACAGCTGGTTAAAATTTTATGTCTACTACTCAATGTAATTGAAACTATCTCATATCTAATTGTAAGGCCTTCAAGCAATCATATAAATACATAGTGTTGGATTTCTGAATATCTCGTCGTTGGTGACTTTGGTTTCTAATAAAAGAAAGGTTAATATACCAATATAACCCTATATAGTTGAGTAAGTGTCAATATAACTCTCAGACAATTGAAACTACTCTAACTAGTTGATGAAACTGCCAATATAATCCTTCGGTGGACAATTTGGCATTGCCTTAGTCTTTTCAGTCGTTAATTAACTTAATCTAAAATGACCAAAATGCCCTTTGACCTAAAAATATAAAGTGTGTGGACATGTATACCCTTACCACTCACGCCGCCACCTTCCGCTGCCGTTGTCACCGCCAACGGACCACTACTGCACCACCAAGCACACCACCACCTGATCCCAAACCCATCAGCTCCACTACACCGATCCCACCACTCAACCCCATGCCATTCGCCACCCAGCTCCGTCATCACCAGCCCCGCCACCTAGCCCATTTAGCTCTAATCAACCAGTTACGAACGAATTCACCCAGCCTATAAAATAACCCCAACCTATTGGAGTTAGTTGGTCACCCAACCCTTTTAGTCCTAATCGACCCACCTAGTTGCAAACAAATCACCCAGCCTATAAAATGACCAGCCTATATAATTCACTCAGACCTATTAGAGAAGGAATTCATCTAGCTTATCGAAGCTAATCGGCCCGTTCGGATTCTTTGCAAAAATGATAGCATATTTGCTAAGATACAACCTTTCGTTTATCTACTCCATGTAGCATCATGGGCTGGCAATTATGTTCTTTGTCGATGATTGCATTCTCGTCGCAGAGACGGTGACAGAGAAGGTGTTCCTTTCGTTGACCGTCGTATTTGATGTCGTGGATGAGATTGTTTGATGCCGTTCGGCGGGGGGAATCAGAGGGCCTCATCGTGATAAGAAGGGCTTTTGCGGGCTTCTTCGGTTAAAAGAAGAAGAAGAAGAGACGAAGATGACCAACAAAGAAAATTGAGAAGATGGAGACGTGGTTAAGGTTGGGGTATAATAGTAATTTTTATTTTTTTCAATTTTTTCCGGAGGGGCAAAAGTATATTTTCACGAAATTCCAACTAAAAATTGATGGAAATGGTATTTTTTTTTTGCATTTTCACTTATTATCAAGGGTTATATTGATACTTTCAATTATCAAAAAGTTATGTGGCCATCTATTTGAATTAGATAAGGTTATACTCCCTCGCTCCCTCTATTATTGACACCCATTCATTTTTGAGTTGTTTCTTTTATATTGACACACTTTCTATTTTTAACAAGATTACTTCAATTTCATACACACATCCTACTTTCCACATTTAATTTTACTCCCTCAAATTTTTTATACCTAAATCCAGATACATAAACCTATAATGGCACTAATAGAGAAATGGAGAGAGTATAAACACTTTTTCCTCAAAAGAAAAGAAAAGGAAGAGAAAAGTCTCTACTCCAAAGTAAGAAACTTCTTGGGTGTTGGTCCTGAAGGAGGAATTTTTAATGATATTCGTGACTTTTTGTATCGCGTGAATTTGTAGCTAATATCTCGTGAGTTGGTAAAGTTATCGGGGAGCGGCCTCGCGAAAGTATTTTTGAGCACTCCG
>JAULKK010322715.1:0-11301 GCA_032355705.1 Rubia peregrina | reverse complement strand
TATGGGTAAAACCCGCGGGTTTCAACCTATATATTGACCCATATGAGTTTATATACCAACCCATATGGGTAAACCTGTGGGTTTCAACCCATATATTGACCCATGTGGGTTTATATACCAACTCATATGGGTAAACCCGCGGTCAGCCCACAAACTCAACCCATATATTGACCCATATGGGTTTATATACCAACTCATATGGGTAAACCCGCGGTCAACCCGCAAACCCAACTCATTCAACCCATATTTTTTAACTACCCATTTGACTCATTACCCATTTTACCCATACTCATATGGGTTTAAAATTAGATAACCCGCTTGACCCGCGGGTTATTGGTCTATTTTGCCACCCCTATAACTTTGACTCTAAAATTGAATTGGTATATAAGTGTCCATACTATTGTTTAATACATGGTTAGATTCGTTATAACGTGTATTTTTAACATATCAAATTTTTACAAGTTTTAATCATCCTTAATAAAAGATATTAAGGATTAAACATTTTTCAAGTCGACTGCCAAAAGTCAAAGTGTGCAGCTTGAATTGGCCGGACCGAGTATCATATAAACGGACTTTGACTCTGGCTTTAACTTCCTTTTACATGCCCAAAAGTCATGCATAATTAATTTCCCTTTCGTCTCGTATGGATGAATATTTAATATATTTTAAAAATCAAAATAATTCTAAATGAATAAGTAACGGTGTGATACTTAAATGGAAAAGTCTTGGGAAAGACCGTCTTTCCATAAGATTATTGAAAGACGGAGTTTAATTAGAATAATAAAATGTAAAATGTCTTAGTTGCAATATTAAAATTTTATTATGCAACATGTAGTAGTTATAAAATTTATAATCCGATTCATACAACCCGAAAATTTTATCTTCATTTCTTCTAATTTACACTTTAAACCTTGGTCTTTCCATGACTTATGGAAAGATCGTCTTTCAAGAGACAGATTCTAAAAAATAAGGCCAAAATGATATTTTCACCTTATTTTGGCAGTAAACTAGTTGACTAAAAGTCAACATGGCCAAGGGTTATTTTAGCACGTTATGAGATTGCAGAGTTATATTGGTACTTTCAGCCTAAAGTCATGGACATTTTAGCACTTAGACCTTTTTAAAATTCAAGGGCAAAATTATATTTTCCTTAAAATATGGCCATAAATCGATTGACTAAAAATTCAAATGAGTGAACGGTTATTTTGGCACTTTCTTAAATTGCAGGGTTATATTAGCACTTTCAGGCTAAAGTCATGGTCATTTTAGCACTTAACCTTTTATTTTAAGGTTAGTCCCATAAACATATGAGATATGGATTGTTTAATGGATCTCCTAACCATTTAGAGCAAAAGTTTAAAGCATTTATAAAATAAATTTGGACCCAATTAGAGTTGAACCGCAAATGAAACTCTCTTTCAGTGGCTAAATAATAGTATGTTTAGAGTTGTGTTTCCGAAGTTAACTCCCCACCCCTGTATTAAGCTAAATCGGCTAGACATCCCTAAATTACTATTATTCTATTGTCAATTCCTTCATAATGAATTCACTGATGAGAAGTCCGCACTTTCCCTCTTCTGAAGTGAGGAAATAGTATATCCCTCCTGATTAAGAATTGCAGATGCTCGTCTTCCATAAATTGGGAGTATGATGTTGTGTTCTTTTTTCGGTTGCCAACTTAGCAAGATAATCTAATGGCTGGTTCCCTTCTCTAAATATATAATTGAAATGAAAGGTTCCCTTTTCTTTCATAAATAATTTGGATGTGTCTGACTACACTGATCGCTAGTCATGGGGACTTATCATGGTTGTTCATAATTCTGATTGCATGCTTAGAGTCAGATTCAACTGTAATATGGTTATAGCCGTTTTGAAATGACCACCTCATACTTGCAGTAATAGACAGCAACTCAGCATGAAGGAAATATTGATGATGATGATTTTACAATAAAGACAAAACATAGATTGTTCTCTCATAATCCCTAACTACACAGCCAAACCCAATCTCTGATTCAGATAAAGATGCATTAGTGTTTATTTTTATTCCTATATCTAGAGGTTCCCATTTTATCAATATCCTTGCTGGTGCTAGACCATTATGGATTAATGAATGGGCATTTTCTGGATTGCATGGTTACGAATAAGTTGTTAGAATCATAAATGACAATTCAGTGACCTGCTTCCAAATTGTGGTGCTCTCTATCAATTGGCCTTCTTTGGTCATCTTATTTCTAGACTTCCATAATTGCCAGCATATAAGCAGTGGAATCAGGTTAAGACATGTAGATTTAAGTTTTGATCCTCCGTTATACTCCCAATAAAATTTAATCCTGGCCCTAATACTTGTAATGGATCTGGTTGGTAATTGAAGGGTTGAATAAATCCCATACCATGTTTGAAATCCTGTAGTCATTGAAGTAGTGGGACAAAGAATCCTCTGAGTTACAGTGGGAGCACTTAGATTCTAGGATGAATCCTATTTTCCTTAGAATGTTATCAAAAGGTAAAGAGCTAATCAATAGCTTCCAAACAAAAAGGAGATTTTCTTTCGTAATATTGAATTTCATACCTTTTTCAGTTCTAGGATTGGTCCTCTTTTATCTCTAAGTGCTCTATATGCAGATTTAATGGTGAATTCTCCTTAAACACAGGTTTCTGGATTAAGATATCAGGGTGCTCAGTTAAAACAATATCCTTTTGTAGTTCAACAATGATGCTATGGCCCAGATAAGGACTCAAAACTTGTATGAATTGTTGTTAACATACATGGAATTCTTTTATCAACAAATAAGGCTGAGGAGTTTCTACCTGAAGTTGATGATTGGGCCATTACCTGTCCAGTTGCAAATGAGTCTCCTCTTCAAGTGATAACATGTGTGTTAGTTTCAGCAAAAACATTTACCTTTCTATATCTAGACCATGTATTAGAGGTTCCATATGAATAGGTTGGGACCATATAAATTTATACCATGGTGATGTCTCCTTCTTCATTTTCCACCAAATTTTATTATAGAAGTTGAGAATTAGTTTCCTAATCCCAAGTCCATTTTCATTTAATGGAAATCACATTCTCTACCAAGAGAACCAGTGCTTCTTATTCCCAGTTTCAGTATTTACCCAAAGGAAATTACTGAGTATGCTTTGGATTTTTTCTATCACATGAGCAGTGGGTTGTAAAACAACCCAAATGTGTTTTGGATTGCCATTTAGGACATGGTTGATCAGTACCAACTTTCCCCCAGCTTAAAGCCAATTATTTTTCCAATCAGATATCTTGGATGTCTGTTTATCAATTATTCCATTGAAGTAAGAATTTAGTTTTCTACCTTTGTGAATTGTTACTCCTAGGTACTGAAATGACATTGACCCTTGTTTTATCCCTCTAGTGAGTTTTATTTCCTTTAATTTTTTTCTGCTTAGATTTCCTGCATAAACTCACTTTTGGAGAAGTTAATTCTCTTACCTGTAGCCCTTTGAAATATCTCTAAGAACTTCATTAAGTTCTGGAAAGTTCTTTTTGTGCCTATTATGAAAAGTTCTTTTTGTGCCTATTATGAAAAGAGCAGTGTCATCTGCAAAAGACAATTGCATGATTTTGGAGGTTGTGGATGGGGTCTTAAACAAGAGTTGAGAAAGTGGATCCCCTTGCTTTAGCCCTCTAGAAGGCTTTAAAAAACCACATGGTGATCCATTTATGAGAATAGAGAACCAAACCGCTTCTAGGTTGTTCATTATAATTTTTACTATATGACCATGGAATCCTAGCTTGAGCATTACTGAATTGAGAGCTGACCACAAGACTCTATCAAATGCTTTCATCCTGTCTAGTTTCAAGATCATATTTAAGCTCTCATTTTTCCTGTTCAGTAATCTAGCAGCTTTCTTCATGAGGAGTATATTATCAGTTATGTCTCTCCCTGAGAGAAAAGTTGATTGCTTCTCAGAAATGAGTTTACCCATCAATGAAGTAATTATGTCTACTAATATCTTTGACATTAGTTTGTTGCTGAAATTAGACAAACCGATTGGCCTAAATTCATTAAAGGATGGTAGTGTTAGGCTTTTGGGGGTTAGGGTTATGAGGAAACTAATTATAGCTTTGGGGATTGGGATTCCTGCCTGGAATTCCAGCATTTCTTGCAAGACATCATGCTTTATGATGTGCCAAAATTTCCTGTAAAATATTCCAGTGAATCCATCTTGTTCTGGGGCTACATCTGAGCTCAGATTGAATGCATCTTTTTCTGTCTCCTCCTTAGTAAAATGTTTCATTACGTTCATGTTATCTGAATCTGTGAGTATGGGTTTTATTTCAGCTAGCAAGAATTTCATATTAGAACCTGCCCTATCCAAATTTTCATCCCCTAAGAGATTAGAATAGAACTCTATTGCTTCCTTACCTATGTTTTCCTGGCCTGTACCCAATTATCCTGCATATCCTTAATTTTATTTATGAATAACCTGGAGTGGTTTTCAAATATAGACCTGTGAAAGTAGCTGGAGTTGTAATCTCCATCTTTGAGCCACTTGGCTCTAGTCTTTTATTGTAACAATGTATATTCTTCAAGCAAGGATATGATAAGAATTGCCTTTGCCTCGTTCAGCTTTACCATAGTGTCTAGATCATGATTTATATCATATTCAATTTCAAGCTGAGATACTAAAGCTTCTGAGCTCTTTATATTGCCCTGAATATTGTAAAAATTATCCTTATTCCAAACCCTAATTATCTTTTTAAGTCTACTAAGCTTAAGAGATAAACCTAGTTGGCCTTGGGTGTACATGTGGATTTTCCAATAAGCCTTAATAATTTTTAAAAGTTTAGGTCTATGGAACCACATTTATTGAAACCTGAATGGTTTAGGATGTGTGATACCAGTTTGTTTCAGCTCAACTAGAAGAGGTGAGTGGTCTGATGATGTCCTATTTAGGATTTGTACAGATGCCTCATTTTAGTTGTTTAAAATGACTGAGTATCTAGGATTCTATCAAGTCTTGTAGAGGTAGGTTTGTTTGATCTTAGGTTACTGTAGGTTAACAGGTTTCCTACTGTCATATCTATTCCATTTTCAAAGCATTAATAAAGGAGTTAAAGTCCTCAATGGTATTAGGGCCAGGGTTGGCTAGTCCTCAGTACTCTTCTCTTTAGCCTGGTTTGAGGAGCATAGACTATAAAAGCATCAAATGTAGTTTGATCTGCTTTAATTGAAATATTTACATGAATGTAATATTGATTCTCAGCAATGATAGTGACATCCACTCTACTAGAAAACTTAATCCATATTTTAGTATGTTTATTTAGGAGACAGTTCCTAAAAGCTAGTTTATTAAACATGACATTAAATTATTAAAGATGACGTTATTATATTAGAATTATCAATAAGGGTGTTGTGTTATGTCGATTATTTCTTCATTGCCAAAATTTTATTTATTTTTATTAAACGTAAATAATCCATTTAAAATCATTGACGGACATTTTAATATTTCTTCACATTAATTTTTCATAGATATTTTTTAACAACCTATTAATTCTTAGCTCTAAAACCATTTTTAGAATTCCTTGAACTTTTTCAAATCTAAATCCATAACACATATAAGGATCCAGCTAGGAAAAAATATAATATCCTAAGAGGAAACAAATCATCACCAAAACTATTGTGGAAATAAATAAATTAATTAAATTTCCTTAATCCCCAACGTAATGTCTCTTTGAAAGGACATAATGACATTTAAAATAACCTAGTCATGGATAACATCCTTTGAAACACTGCAGAAATCCCTACTTATCCATTTGTATTTTCAAGTGCTTGCTCCCGGCCGGCCGCTTCTTTCACAACTTAGACATCCACTCATTGAAGATATCAAAATGGTTTAAGAAGTGGATTACAGCTTCGCGAGCGCCTTAAGACCTCAAGTCGAGAAGAGGAATAATATGCAATTAACTGCAGGGTTGGATCATGGTTGAACATGATTATGAAGAATGAATTCGGTGTTTTTTGGGGTTCTTTATCAATATATCTCCAATCTTGGCTTATTAAAATTATTTCTCTTTGCAGTCAATACTCAGTACTTTTATTTCTCTTTTCTTTTTAGCTATTAATGATGAATCTGATACTATTATTCTTGATGTTCGAGATTGAATTTCTTCTTTTTTGGTGATTAGCACCAGAATAGATCCACTGCGCTGCCCAATTGAGGATAAGTCTAAAACAAATACTAGTCTGTTTATAATTTTGTACTTCCCAAATATAATTTCTCTGCAATTTATTAGTTTTAGTTATTCATTGATTCCATTCACTTGTATTTAATTAAAGTATGTATATGAAACAACATAAAAGTTAGAACCAAATAAGCAACAATAATCAGTTTTAATAAATATTGTTGATGGATCCTGATGTGGTTTGAGTCTTAGAACGATAATGGCCTTGAACCGTACGTCGGAAGGATTTCTACAAGAATCTTCCCGATTGTTTCCGGTGGAAAATATCCAATGATAAACACAATATATAGAGTTAGATGCAAAACATATGCCTCACTCAAGCCAGTGACCTCCAACACCTCATCCAAAACATACGCCTCACTCAAACCAGTGTCCTTCAACTTGGGGTGTTACTCACGAAGTCAAAGAAAAGCTCCACAATTCCCAACCTCAACCATTATAACATACATGTCTCTGAATAAATGGTAAAATCCCTAGTACCCATAACTTTGTTAACTAGTGTAGAGGGATAGCACACATAAGTAGGACCACTCTCTTTTAGACCCATAATTTCTTGACGTAGTGATACAATAATCCCATCCTTCTCCTTACGAATTTCATACAGCCTATCTATCTCATCGCTTGAATCATTGTCGAATAACGCTGTTGGCGAATCTGTTGAGCCCAATCACCAATTCAATTTCTTCACTTTGCTGACAAAGTCAACAACAAGTTGAGCATGTTTGGTTAATGCCTCCCTAACCTACACCATTACACTAAAGTTAATAACAAAGTACTCAAACCCTAAAACAATTGGTTAGGAAACCAACAGACCTCCCTCGCACAATCATCAAAGTTAAACCACTAGAAGCCTTAATCACGTTGTCCTGCATTTTCATTAACTTAGGAGAACCTTTCCTACATTGCTCTTCTACACCAATCCTACGCTTAGCAACTCCACTATCTTCCCTCAAGTGGTCGACTTTATGACAGATAACAAATGTGATCGCATCTTGATCATGAGATAATGGTTATGTTATGATACAATACTTGATGATTGCAAGACAAATAAATCTTCAATAACGTGACATAGGTGTGAATTTATAAAATGAAACCAATAGATACCTTGACAACCAATATGGCACCTTACTTCTACGATGTTAGCTCGCATTTTCCCTAGGGAATCCATCCTTGTCTTCCACTTCATTCCTTGATCAACGTCCATGTTCGCATTCCATATTGGCACCGCTCTTTGTCAAAAAATTCACATATATAAATTTATCTTCACAATCTCCATAATCTTCATGAAAAATATTTACAATTTCAACATTTTTTATAACTGCCTTGAAAGGTACCTTAGACTCACTAACATGCATTTCACATAACATATAGTATTCACTAGACAATGACACACTAAAATCAATAGCAATTTCAAGACATAAAAAATCAAAACCAATTAGTGTGGCTACTCCATGAGGATGTATCTGAGAAAAAACAACACCATAAGCCTCCAAATTGCTCAAAAAATAATCTAGCATAGGGAGGGACAAGTCATACTGCAACTGCATGAATATACACTAAACATGTCAGACGGTAGCCTCATCACAACTCCTTCAGCAGGGGAAATCATAATCTCTAATAAGAACCTCCATACGAAGACTCTGGATTTTGAAATTTTGAGAATAATCTGGTATTAAAGGATATGTAGCACTGCCTTTATCGAAGACAACACAAACGAACGTTTGATATAAGGCACAAATCTAAGAACTTCACTAACACAAGGGACTAATTCTCATGAACCCAAACACTAAATGCACAAATCGCTCACTAACTAGCTCATGGGATTAGGTTACAGATTTGAAGGATATTGCTAAATTAATAAACCCGTAGAATTAAGAAACAATGGAATGCTCGCAACCAAAGAGTAATAACTAAGATTCTGAATACACGATTGATAAAAGTGAAACAAAATTCGTGGATGGGTTCCCTATTTATAGGTATAGCTCGTTCATCCTCAAAAAGAAAGAAGACATGATTTGATAATTCCTATCGGAAACTAATTTGTTGGATACATACATGATTGAGCATACACTTTTTTTTTTTTGAAAATTGAGTTTTTGCATACATACTTGGCTGTTTAGTGTTTTCTTTTATTTGTATCTCCTTTTGTATAGATTCTCCTGGCATTTTTGTACTTCTTTTCAGATCACAGATGAAGATCAACACCAGGAAAGATTGCTCATGATCTGAACTCCAAAGTTATGCTGGCTTGCATGCTCCTCGGAAGCTCACAGTCAAAGAAAAGTGCCAGGAGCGACTCTCTATGATCTGAGCTTCAAAGTGATCCACAGAAGAACAAACTATTTGGAAAGGTAATTCCAAAATATAATGAAGAATATGTTGAACATATAATCCCATTACAAATACTTTTCCATTCTATGTCACACTTAGCACTAAGTGGAAACTTCATCTTAGTTGGGTGGCTTTTTTGGATATGATGTGGGGAATTCATTCCAAACCTTCACACTCTCCAGAATCAGTACGGGTTGGGTTGATCGTTTTGTGTTCCCGTAAACAAGGTTCTGGGAAGTTCCTTGGACTAATCTCAGACTAAGTTTACACTTTGGTCTAAGGGCCTTTTTTGGATAATACTTCATTATCTTTATCACTGTCCATGATTTCCATTTATAGCCGATGATTTGTGTGATTGTGGTGGATCATGGTCCGCGTCGTTCCTATTATTACTGAATCATGGTCTTGCTAAGATGATCGTGGGCGCTGAGCATCTTTCCTCTCAAGGAGAGGTGCTCCTTGTGTTGTGCGATTTTCACCTTGTGATCACTTATCCAGTTTGTTGATTGCAGGGTGTTAATCTTTGTTTTTAGACTTCGATTGGTTTGGGGAGGTATATACCTTAAGCCCCCCTAGCCAAGGAATTGTGGCATGCTAGGTCGTTATGTTTTATTATTAGAACTAAAAGGTGTAATCATGAGTTGGGTTAGTGAGGCAAATTTGATTGCCTTGCGAGGTTGTAATGGAAAGATAGCGGAGTAAGTATCGGCTACTTGGGTAAAGATATATGGGTATATGGGACTGCGTTTATCTCATTTTTCGAGCTGCAATTGTTAGTGTCACGAGAATGTAGGGGTAAGCTTGAAATATAAAAAGGAATGGCATGGGTGTGTTTAACAACTTATAAGCACACCTTAATTACCTTAATTTCTAGATTGTTAAAGGGGGATATAAGTAGATTCACATAATCTATATTAATAACTAAAAAACGTTTTTGGCCAGGTGTGCAAACTATGCCAAGTCACCTTGCCACATCACCATTTCACAATCAAAAATTTAAAAATGTATTTAATTCATCAGATTCCAATTTACAATGTACTAGATTTAGTGTGTATTGGGATTCTTAGAGAATTCAATGTGCATAAATTATTATACATTCCTTCCTTGATTTACTCATTTGATGTGCATCTACTTATGTGAATATTCCATTTTTTCAACTTCAAATGACTGCTCTGCATCTTGACACTTTATCCGGCCATGTCCTCTTAATTAGAGGAATATATTACTGCATCAGATTTTATTGGATTAATATGTAAAAAATGTTACCTAGATACTATTGAATTAAGAATGTAAAAAAATGTTACTGTATCAGATGTAATCGCTAGATTGGCATATGTCATAAACAAAGTTTAAATCAAGATCCCTATAATTAAAGTAATTGGTTTTAACATAGTTCAAACCGGCCCAAATAGACAATCCTTCAAAATAAGTAGCAGTTATTTTCATATTAATTTTCATAAAATTGGTGCATTAAATGTAATTTAGTTTCCAAGAAAATATGTTGAGAAACGAAGAGTTTAAATCTTAAGAAGTGTTACCGTAAGTTATGATTTATCCTCAGCGTTCTCTGTAAGCGTTGGTTTTTTGCATTTTCCTATGAGAAATGAAAATGTTAAGTTAGATTTTATTCACTCTATTTATATGCATACACAGAACCACAAATTATAATCCATTTTATTCTCAGTCTTTTCCTCTCCTTTTTTGCATTGAGAAACAACTATTTTCCTCCCTCTTTAAAGAAACAACTATTTTCATGAAATAATTCTTCTTTTATATTCTCACTTCTAAAAAAATGGATTCTGGGCCAAGAAAATGGCACTACTGTTATCACATAACATCAATGGTGAATACAAAAATGGAAGTCGAAGATTGCGAAGCAAATGAGTCAGCTAAATAACCTCCGAAGCGGCGTTGGCTAGCTCAATATTCAAACTCTGTGCTGGAACGCGAAGCTGTGGGTTGTTTTCTGGCACTCATGAAACAAAATTCCCACCAAGGAAGACAGCATACCCAAAGGTGGAACGACAAGTCTCAAGACGACGTGCCCAGTCAGCATCAGAATATCCTAAGACCTCTAGGGTACTGGCCGAACGGAAAGAGAGTCCAGAATGCAATGTTCCTCAAACATGCCGAAGAATCTGAGTGACTGCGGCATAATAATCGTCATGAGGATCCTGTAGAAACTGACTGACAGTATTGACCAAAAAAGATAAATCAGCGCGAGTGATAGTTAAATACTTCAGAGCTAGTACCAGAGAACGGTATAAGGTCGGATTTCGGAAAGGAGACGGAGTAGAGTCTGGAACAACATCCTAAATCCCAGCACGTGTAAGTATGTCCCGTGCATACTTTTCTTGGCCAAGAAGTAAGCCAGAGGAAGTAGGCGATACTTCGAGACCAAGAAAGTAATGAAGAGTACCTAAGTCCTTTATAACAAACTCTCTGTGGGGTCTAATTAATAAACTGGCGAAGAAGCATCAAACCCTTTCCAGTGAGAATAATGTCATCGACATAAACAAGTAGATGAAGCAATGATGAACCCCTGGAAAGATCAAACAAGGATGCAAAGCTACTGATGTGACGTCAAATGCATGTACTTTCTGAGACATTTAACATCTCTTTTGTTATCTTTTTGTTGGCAGATTGCTAGATTTAGGTATGTTTACATCATAGGGGGTTTAAATAACCATTTTTGGTTTTTGTATCTAAATCCTTCATTTTGTAATCTACTTTGAGTCTAATGGATTTTT